>JAQFXV010000719.1:0-18607 GCA_034694065.1 Camisia spinifer
AAAAGTTTTTACTCAAACTTATTCTATACAATTGGCCCTATTTTGCTAAAGCACTTTTTCAAAAATATTGGTCATATGCATGTATTAAATGGTTTGGCGAATATTCCTATGTTTCTCTTTGAAGTTTTAACCATCTGTAATCACCACTGAGTCCTTGACTATTGACATTTTTATAGCTTTTTTATAACTATTTTATTCGAATTTTAGTCAAATCTTGAGTTGTAAATAAGAGTTTGTTATTAACTAAACGAAACCCTCCCAACAAAATATTTATAAGTGTAGATAAACCATGAATTCAATTATCAAACTTTTATGGTTAGAATTGATTCGATGCTTAATTATCCGAACATGACATTCAAAATTTAAAACCAACTTTTCTTTTTTATTTGAGTGATTCGGAGAAATTGTAACATTGAAATTCGATTCGCTTACTTGTCATTAGATTTAATCAACTGATTAAATATTTTAATGGCAATGATCTTATCAATGATAACGATTTCCTCAACATTTATTTAAATACTCTGTACTATATAAATACTCTCTTTTAAATAATTGTATATCAAATTTCAGGAAATCAAAACTCTAATATTAATCATTTGAATCAATTATTTTTAGACTTGAGACGTAAAAAGAGTAGAGAAGAGAGAGAGAGAGAGAGAGAGAGAGAGAGAGAGAGAGAGAGAGAGAGAGAGAATTTGAAAGAAGAGATAATATGTATGCTTATAATGTGAAGCTTTTAAATTTTTATGAATATATTAAAAGAACTTTAGGAAGCGATAAAACTTTTAAGCGAATGAAACCTAATCCTAAATTATTTAAAAAGTATTATTGCGAATGTATATTATGAGAGAGAAGTGATGCGAAAGGAAATCTACTTAATATATAATTGTATCTGATATTAAGCACTAAAGAAATTATATCTGGCATAAAGATTATAGCGACAAAAGTCAATAATAATTTTTTTAAAAGCATTTAGACATTAAATTTCTTTTTCATAGTAATAATCTTGAAAACTCACGACATTATCCCCTACTCTCTTACAGTCTACTCAAGAAATTATAGTTAAGGACTATTTGAATGCTTGTTAGAGGAGGAGAACTAACCTTATTTGGATTTTTCATACGACAATCTAATGATTACTTTTTAAATTTCAAAGTTAATTAATTTTCTTTTCAATAAATTGATTGGTTTTCTGCTTCAAATCAAGAGAAATTTATTTATTTTTTTATAATTTAAAAAACTTATTCTTTTTCTTTGAAAGTAATCTAAAGTTATAATGAATGGAACCCATAATCGGTGTAAACTTAAAATGAACGATAAGAGAACCCTTTATTTGAATCCATTTAAGGCTATCTTTAATTGAAAAGTAGAAGAAGTTTATTTTCAAATTAAAAAATATTTTCACAGATTATAAGCAATAAATTTAAATGAAAAACAAATCAAAGACAGCAAATGATATACAAGCTATATAAGACATTATGAATATAAATATTCAACTCATTTACATCTGGAGTCGATAGTGTTTTTCGAGTGTTTTTTAAAGAAATGTTTGAATGTGAGAATTTTTATATTTATTACTTTTGTGTAATGATAGACTAGAGCTTTAAGCTGTTATATCAATTTGTGTCCACAATTAAGTGTGCCATCACTACAGATTATTTTACGGATTACGACCACACACATTATACTTCTTCATCCAAAAGTATCCCATTTCGCCCAACACTACTATTTTAAGCTTGATTTCAATCTTAAAACACATAAAACCAGATAAAAAGTCAAATTTCATCAATCGATTGATTTATAGAAAACATTTCTTAACCCGAAATCAAATTAATGGAAACTGAATGACTTATCGCTATAGGAATTCATAATCAATTTGCAAAAAAGTAAAAGATACCGAAACATAAATTTTGTAAAAAAGTAAACTTATAAAACATTTTAATGGCTTGAACTCAGAAAATACTTCTTAAATGTTACCAATTATAATATAATACTTTATCAATTAATAAGGCATTCAAATGAAAATAGTTTTTTTGTTGTTGAATGTTTTACTGCCTAATAATACCCAAAAGCATTTTTGCATACTTTTGGTGTTCAAGAGAGACACAGAAGCCATCAAAAGTCATGAAAGTCTGAAACCCGAGGCGTTAACCACATGTTATATTTGATTAAATTTGTAACTTAAAAAAATTGATCGCAAATAGCAATAAACGGATCATAAATTATAATCATTTTCAGTTTGCGATTTGAGAGACGAAATTTTTAATTAGATTAACCGCGTCTTAAAACTAGCACTTTTTCCATCTCTCTAAAATACCCCTTCAATGATATGACATAACTTCTTATGTTTAAAACCATTTCTAGCTTATTATGAATTCATAAAAAGCAGAACTACTTTGAATTGGTTTTTCATTAATATTAACCAAATTAATGCAAAAGCAGTTAAGTATATTTGTTTTATAATTGATGTTTAACTTTCTTACTATAATAGCTTCAAACTGTGATTTAAAGGATTGAATGTGTACTCAATTCGAATATTAAATAGCATTTAGTTTCAACTTGAAATGTGAGTTAACTCTAATTAGTATGATATAAGTCTGTATAAGTAAGTTATTGGCTTTATTTTGTTTTCTATTTGCATAACTAATGCGAGCCTTAACTTAATTCAAACAATTATAAGCTGTTTAACTGACTATCATTAAGTATTTCTACCAAAAAGAAAAACTTTCAAACTTCAGAAGCACTTAAAATAGAGATAATATTTTAAGCAATTTTATTTCTCCCAAAACTCAACCCATAAATTTTTTTTCGCAAACTTTCCTGAATTTAAAACAGTTTTGTTTGAAGATTCGATGATATTATTGTTTTTTTCATTCTAACTTTTCAACTATTCAACTGTTGTGATCGTAAACTCGAGTTTTTTCACGATTCAAACTAAGTGTTGAAATACTTCATGGAATACTCAATATGAAGAGTTCAATAATTTTTGTTATTTTTTGTTGAAAATTAAGGTTTAGCTATTTTGTTCAAAATTCTTCAATAATACTTTCCATAATTGATTTATTTATTTATTACTGAATACATTATTTAAAGAATAATCAAAAATCAATAAGTCCTGTGAATTTCACTTTGAATCTAAAAAAATATTAGAAACTGAAAATTTGACATATTTGTGATTAATTTGAAGTACTTATATTTTTTTTAATATTTTTAGCATTATTATCAATGAATTTCAGAAATGTTTTTATGACTTCATCACTTTTCCATTATTTAGAGTTATTTTTGTAAAGAAATTCAGTTCTTATCAACACAATTAGGGGTTTAAGACATTAACTTATATACACGATAATAATTTATATTAACCATTACTATAGACTGTTTATCCTAATCAAGCAATAAAAAGTAATTATGGCTTATTTATAGGAAAAAGTGCTTTAAATTAGGGGTAAATGTGAAATAATCCGGACTCAAAGATAGCCCAAACCGCAATTTATTACATACATTAAGAAAGAAAAAGGTATTTCAAAAACGCGAATACCTGTACAGTAAAAGGGAATCTATTATTGCGTTCGCATAAAGAAAAGTTTGAACAAAGATTAGAAGAGATTTTCGAGTAGTTTCGGCTCGTTTTGAGTATTTGAGTCAATAATACCATTATATGGCCAATGAAGTAAAAGTCTAGACGAACACCAAACAAATAATAGTAAAATGGATTTAGAGTTTCAATAATAACTAAAAATTGGTCTCAATTGAGCCAAAACTGCTTCGCAAATATTTGGTAACACTATTTAGAAGAAAAGTTAATCGACTCATTTTTATTCTTCTTTCTAAAAGTCTATGAAAATCTTTTATGCAGCCATTCATACCATTGTTAGATATATTAAGCTTCAAATAAGTTTCTTTTTAGCCTTATATTCATGATTTTTATTCAAAGAATTTCAGTGAATAGTTATTTTAGTGAATAATTACTATAAATGATAGAGTGGTCTATTAATATTCAGCATTAATAATTTGGGTCCGCTTTTATTATCCCAAAAACTTGACTTCAAATTCAGTTTTGATTAAAGTCTAGCGAAAGGTGAACTTAGTATAGGATTTACTAAATTATAGATTGTTAGCAAAACTATTTTCTTATTAAAATTATTATAGGGATGATTATAATGTTAATAAGACATTATTGTTTGAGATTCAATGAAATGATGTCAAATCTCAAATTATATTAGTGATGATGATGTATTGTTGTAATGTGAATATATAGGGATCCACTCCTAAAACTAATTCACAGTTTGATTTTTCACGGTATGTCCGATATATCGCCGCCCGCTGTTCATGTGCCACAAGACAAGACACCAAAAGTCCTCAATCATTCTTCACACTACAGCCATTTGGTCACTATTTCCATCAAACCATCAGCGGGACATTGATAGATCTCCTTTTTATTGTTATTTTTTCCAACTATTAGTTAATGTTCATTTCTTACATATAATACTTCTATTTTCTACCAAAATATCACCTTTTTTCAAGCTATTTGTTTTGTCTATATTTTTATGAGGCATATGAGTTATTAGGAATAAATTGGTTCCAAAGATGTTGTAATCACTTTAAGATTGAAATCAGATATATTAAGATAACTCAATTTGATTGAGCACACGAAGTATCTAAGCTTAAGAATATTCTTTAATATAAAATCAAAGTAATTTATATAAAAAAATAATTCATAATTCATAACCATAAGAGCAAACTTTAAAAAATCTATGAGTTTGCGAATACATAAAGTAAAAATTGGATAAGCAATAAAGTCTATGAAAAAATTTGAAATAAATTAAAGATAAAAAATAATATAGTATATAATATAAGTTGAAATCTCAATCATCTTTGAATTCAAGTTTTCTCGTTCTGAATCACAAAATAAATTTAAGTGAAAACATATAAATTTGAAAAAACTGAAGAGCACTACGAAGTGAGTGAAATTTACGAACCCGTTCCACCCACGGATCCGCTATTTCTCAGCCCACTAGTAAATTCTGGTCGCGAACTATACTTCAAACAGAGACAAAAGAGTAACAAAATATTCTATTAAACAGACAAGCTTTTTATTTGATTAGTTTTTCTTTAAATTCAAAATTTCTTCACTCAAAATATCAATTTTATCACTTTTTCTAACGAGAGTCTTAATAGAAATATTTTATTTTGTTTTCTTATCTGATATTTATGTAAATCAATATTTTAAGTTAAATATGTTTTCAATAAGAAGTTTGAAAGCAATAGCACTTAACTGAGAAAACTTTTAATCAATAATATATTATAAAAGTTATAGCAAATAAGTTATGTTCTTAACTGACTATACCATAAATGCTTTTGATATTAAGATAACTTTAAAATGTTTTTCGAGTTCTCTTTCTCTTCTTTGCCGAACATAAAAGCTCTCTTTATTTAGAGGCTTTGCCGAAAAAGAGAAAATTTTCTTAATATACTTTTCAGTCTACTTTCTAGAGACAGACAAATAGACAGGAATTCACAGGAATCTAAAACCCCTCAAACGTTAAATGATTTTATGAGAAAAATTAGTGATTTTTTGTCTTCTTCTACACATTAAGAAAAAATTTATTTTAAATTCAATTAAAAGCTAATTTTACTGGTCTTTTGAAAGCAATGCAATACTCGTAATAACAAAAGAATCGTATAAAAAGTTTCTTCGAAATAAAAAAAAAGTTGCAGAAAAACTTTTTTAATTTGATAAAAAATTTTCAATAGCATCGAAGTATATAATTTTCAGAGAAAAAAAAATAATAGAATAGAAAATTCTATTATAAAAACCGGAAAAGAGGTGTTTAAAACACAGGTAAACATAAAATCCTGATTCAATCTGAAGAGTTAGGTCTCTAGTAATAGACAAGAAAAAGTATTTCCGTCTCTCTGTTTTCTCTCATTTCTTTAAAATCTGATTTTCTATTCTCTGGTACTTTTCATATCTGTCTAGTTTTTTACTTTGATATGTTTCGCGTGATATTCTTAAGCAATAAATAGCCATCAGTGGCGAACTCCCAAATTGTAATTCTGGTGTCTCTTAACTTCTCTCTTAATTTCAGTCTCTTATTTCCATCCAATTGGATCTCTTTCTGTGTCTCACTTTTTCGCCCCAATCCCCAAATGATGGCCTCTGATTGCTAGTCAGGTGAACTGGAAGGTGATTAAAAACACATTACTAACTTGCAGGCCAGTTGGGGTTTCAGATTTTTTATATATACTATATATTTTTGCTTCATATACAGCAGAAGAGGCAATAACAGCCCTATTGCTAACGTTTTCAACATTTCACTAACAGGTTTGGTCGAGTTGAATATGAGGGAAGTCAGCTCTCTATATATTTTTATTATTCCTATTTTTTCTTCAATATTTCAAATATAATAGTTTTCTGATAATAATAATAATCTTAAATTTTGCATTTTTCGAGAGGCATCAAAAATGGTTTTAGTCGCGAATGAGAATTGAACTCAAGTTTAGATAAACATTTTTTACAGACTTATCAAATTTTCTTAGTATTCAAAGCCAAACATTTTCTACTAGTTTTCAATACTGATTATGAAAATAAATAGTTTTATAAGATTTATGCGATCAATACATAACGCGATTCAATTACTTATAATAATCTCATAATACAAATAAGGAGAAAAATTATTAATCACTCAATACATTAAAAAAATCATTTTCTTAAGACACTAAAAGCTAAATATATGAAAAAATAAGAGTTTAATCTCTTTAATTTGTTTTTTCACGTGAGTCGTCTTCAAGTTTTTAACACATAAATTAAGTTAGAATTGACTTTAATGGTGAAAAATGGTGAGAAATCTATCATTTCTGTCGGTCAGACCGAAAACAAGTGAAGACGAACTGAATAAGATTTAAGGAAATCATTTCACTGTCACTAATGAATTATGCAGTGATTTTTTATGTCTAAACAAGAGTAAAATTTAACTTAAAAAATTGGAAACAGATTACAATGTATATTGAATTATGCGAAATATTTTCAAAACTACTGGTTTAGAATGAATGTCAGATTATCTATTAATCCGATTAAGAGATTGATCAAAACTTTAACATAACTAAACTTTATTTTAAGGTATTTTTTCTCATATTATATTCAAATTTTTCTCACGAAAGAGCGATTATCAATACATTTATCTATTGAAAAGTTTGCGTTCAAAATATAATTTGAAAAAATTGATCGAATTTGCAGACAACTATTTGCAGAATAAGTTTATCTTCTATTTTGACTTGTCTTGTGATATATTTTGATAATGGAATTAAATCTAATGGTTGTTTCTCTATCGCATGCCGGGTAGTAATGGAAGTGTAATTTTTCTTATTTTTTCCTTTAGTTGTATTTATTTAAATTACTCCAACAGAGATGTTTTCACTCAGATAATTAATCAAAATTTTCCAAACCTACCAACAATTTCGATATTTCAAGGCTTCCACTACTGTATAATATCTAATACTCTATAATAACTTCAGTTCAAAGAAAGAAATACAGGTATAATATTATTCTCATTAATAAAAGAAGAAAAAACTTCTGTATTGAGGCATTTTCATGATTATTCGTATGCAAATTTCGCTGTTTAATCAAAAATCAAATTTAAAAAAATATGAATTATTTATTGTTTTTGCAAAAAAGTTCAATTTTAAAAACTTGTTGTAAATATTTTAAGAAAAATCGTTTTGTTTTAATGAAAACATAACTTTGAAGAAGAGGAAAAATAATCGAAAAATCATTTGTTATAATAACAAACTTGAAAAGTTTGACTGTGAGTTAAAAAAAAATAAATTCGTTAAGAAAATCGATAAAAAATAAACTTTTAAAAAAGATACTAAAAAAGTTGATTATCATATAAGAAACGGAAGAAAAAAGTGGGTACAAAAAGTTGGTTTAAACTATTGAAAGAATATCCCGAAAGCCTAAAAGCTGAAAAAAGATGAAAAGACAAATAGAATTTGTGAAAAGAGCATTTGATATAATAAAAATTCGAATTAGAATGGATGTAATGACCATCACTGTTAAGATGATAGGCCAGTCCGCCACTGATAAAACACATGTCATGCCAGCGGGTGGTAATAGTGAATCGCATCCCTTCACGATTTATGCGTTAATACGTCAACGACCCCTCTGTACAGAAGAAAAAAAGTTTCTTACCTGCCTTTTCTAGTCATCGTTACCTGACTCTCACCATACATTGCATTCCAGTGTAATCGCAGCATTCCATTGTGCCATTCGGACCATTTCAGCCATTATACTATACCTCTCTTATGCCTCTCAAGCTATAAACACAACCTTATCTTCAGTCTCTCTTCAGGTTTCACTCGAGGCTTGTCTTCTGTACAGTCTCTTTCAAGTTAGCATTTCTGTGCCGTTTAGATATGCTTTGATTTATACTATATTTTTATGTTTTCTCTCTTCTATTTTCGTTTTAGTTGTTATTAAAAAGGCATTTATTTTTTCACCTGATTTTTGATTTTGCTGTCAATGCATTACAAATTGCTATCATTTTAATAACTTTTTTTTGGATCTGATTTTTTGTGATTTCAACAAATTGTTTATTAATTTGAGAAACTTTTAATCAAATGTATCAATAAATATATTTGAAAAGTGAGTGAAATTAGTATTTATTTATGTGAATTGACTATTATTTTCTACTTAAAAGTCTTCAAATTTGGATTAAATGTGCGCTTAATTTGTGATAAAGAGAAAAATTATCAATAATTAAACATAAATTTGTTTAATAAACAGTCGGAGTGTTTGAAAAGAATAAAAACAACAACAAAACCATATTTTGTTTAAAAAACTTAAACCACAACTGAATTAAGTGAACAAAAAATAAAGCCTTAAATCAAAAAATAATTGTGTTTTGTTTGCGAAACAGTGTATTTGAAAAAGCAAACAATTCTTCAGTTAGTTTTACAACAAAATGAAAAATTCAAATGAAGTTTATATGTGTTTTGCGGCAAAATATTTCTGACTTAAGTGAGAAAAGAGAGAAAATTAAACCTCTGTTTGACTTAACGATTAAATGTTAAGTTTGAAGAAAAACTTTTTGCTATTTTAACGCAATTTATTTATTTGTTTTCACGTAATTACAAGACATGTGCCTTTGATTTAGTTGTGAAACCAATTCATTATTTTCAGTCTTAATACAAATAAAAGTTATTTTTCATTTGAATCTAAAGTTCAAGTTTTATGAAAAATGATATTTTGTTTGTTATGTTCAATGAGTTATGTTTTTGATCAAAAGTTGGTTTTCTGTGAAACTAAAGTATATTTAGTTTGCTTTAGAAAATGATTACTATTTTAATGATGAAAAAGATGTGATAATTATAATTGTCTTCAATTAATGTATTTATTATTTTTATCAATTGATTGTTTTAATCATTATAATGGATGTCATGGATGTCAACAGAATGAAAGAGTTAGAAGAGGTTTGTATTCATTCATATCTTATCAATGTTTTATTTGTTTCAACTTTAAGTTTAAAACTATTTATTTTTCAATTCATTCCTATTTCAGACCTTTTTTAAGTCTTATTAAACTTATGCCTATTTTTCAGCTTTACTTTTCAAGTGATATTTTGTTTAGATATTTAATAATCTATTATTCGATGCTATTATCTATTGATTTAACCGATTATTTCATCAAAATTTTGTTGAAGTTATTTCTTGAAAGTTTATCAATATTTTGAACTATTTATCTCTTATTTATCTAAATATTTTCGGTTAAAAACTCGTTGACTCCAAGTTTTGATAACTATTTAAAGCTTAATTATTGACTACATTAACAGCTTATAAAATTCAGTTCATTTGTTATAAAGCAATTAATAATGATTAAAACGTGAGGCAATTTACAAAAAGCTCAACTTTAATTTTGATCTGATTTACTATTTATTACCATTAAGTTCTTCGCAAACATGATTATCATTATTTTGATAGCACTTAATAATAAAGAAAAGTTTGAAAACGGAAAAAAGTTGAAAAATATTTGATTGAATAAAGCATTAAAAACTTTTGTTAAACTGAAACGAAATTTAGAAAAAGTTGATCTTCAATAAGCATTTTTATACATTTTTAATAAATGCTTTATCTGTATTGTTGAGCAATAAGTTGACAAATAGAGAGTTTAATAGTGAGAACTTTTAATCAACAAAATACGATGTTTTCTCCACTAAAAACTATAAAAGTTGAAGACCTTATTAGACGTAAACAAAAAATATAAATATGACGACTATTGATGACAAGTAGTTTTTTCTGTAATTTTATAGATTAAAAGTTGTGACTATTAAACTCTCTATTTGTTTGAATTATTGCTGAAAATAGAGATAAAGAATTGATGAAAAATGTATAAAAATGGTTATTGAAAATGAAGTTATTGTAAATTTGGTTGGAATAGTTAGTATTTGGGAAGACCTGTATAGGTATTTCATGCAAATGTGGCCTCAGATGAGCGGCATTAAGACTAGTGTTCAATATATCTATGTTAAGGTCGTCCCTATATTTAGATTTTTCTCCCTTCCAAGTTCTGCAGTAGTTTTTGCCTCAGATATCAAATTACTTCTAACCAAATAATAATAAGACCGGTGTAGAGATCGAGTCAAACGTTTTCTGTGTTGGAAAAGAGCAAAAAAGAGGAGAAGAGTCGAGAGATTATTCATTTCTTTCATTATAAGTTTGGTTTTGAATATAAAAAATGTGTATTATTAATGCCCTTAAGTTCAAAACTCAAACCCTATTATTATGATGTTATTTGATTTCTCTCTCGTCTCGTTTCTATCTCTCTCTTCTCTTAAAATGAATTTCTTTTCTATATTCCGAAGTTTAGCATAATTTTGAATTTATAATTACTATCGTTTCCTCAATTTGTTTCAACTTTGAAGCTTTAAATGACAAAAATCTATTTATATAGTCTTTTCTTATGATAATCTTTATGTTTTAGCTTTAATTTAATTATTTTCTCCTCTTTTCCAATTCGGGATCAAATGGTTAACAAATATTATGAATACGTTTAAAGTCTAGAAAACTCATCAGAATTATTAACATTTTAACTATCGTTTTATTGTAAAAAAGTTTGAAACTAACAAATAAATAACTCAACAAATTCTCAATCTATGAGTATTAAGATTAAGATATATTTGATTGCAAAAGCATTTCATAATAAATTCACATTTATTTGCGATTCAAGATTAAGACTTATTAATAGTACTAAGTTTTTGAATAATGAACAGATTTGTTGACACATAACATAAAGTTAAAGCCATTTTATTATAAGTCAAACAATGTTATAAACTTCTTCAGTCAAATTCATCATTAGATTTAGAGTTAATTCAATTCAACTGTCATTTATTTTGCTGACTAAACAATAATTCAAGATTTACTTAAACTTATATTTAGTAATAATGACTATAAAAGTGAAAAAATATAAAAGAAAACTAAATGATTAAATACAAAAAGTATTAATTAAATGAGAAAAAAAATAATAACCTATTTGAATAATGAATTTGTTAATTAAATTTCTATTCTTTTATGTTTATAGTAAATATGATTATATATTATTATTAAGTTATTATTTCTTATTATTCACACCAATGGCTAATTTACACATTTATTCAATAGTCAAATGGTTATTGTCCTCAAAAATATTTCAGGGCTTAAGAGTCAGTATAAGGTTTGCCTTTTAGTAAAGTAAAAAACATTTAAGATCCGCATCAGTTCTCCTCATGAGCTACTGTACTAGTAATTAATACCTTAATTATAACTGGTTTTTGTTTTCTTGAATAAATTGATTATTGATATAAATATCTATACATTCTCTCTCTCTCTTCTCTAAAATGTCTTCTCTTTAGGAAATTGAAATTAATTGACTTTTTCAGCTCAAATAATATGATAGTTTTGCGTAAAAGTTGAATGAAATTTATAAGAAAAACAAAGTTTAGCTCTGATTATAGTTTGAGAAAATATTTCTAATTATTGGTTTTTGAAAAAGTCATTCAAAACCTACTGAATATCGAATAACTTTTTAATTTTTCTTATGCATTGATTTCTATAACAATAAAAATGATGTTTAAGCTGAAGTATTAAGACTTTGAGTTTATAAATCCTTTACATCTGAGATAAAGCATGAATTATTTTGGTTGGAATCGCGTTAACCTTCAAGAGGTCGCTTTCAAATCGGTTGAACTCGTTTTTTCCCCTATGAAAAGATTTCTAAAGATTTTCTTTCTCCTATTGTCGAACCAGGAATTCAAACATTCAATTGCCTTAAACTTTGATTCGCACAACTTTTTGAATCCATGAAAAAAATATCTTTCAAACCATAATTTAGTTCATTCAATATCTATCATAAAGTAATATTTGAGTTCTCACCACATCTTATCTTCAATTAAGAATAACTTTCATTTCATACAAGAGTAGAAAAATAACTTAAATTCTGGTTTAAGACTGGAAAATATCATTTTCCACTTCATTCAGATGACTCTCAATCATAAGTCAGTCAAAAAACAAAATACTATTTGAATGAAAGCGAGAAAAGGATAGCTTTTTCCTGAACTCAAATGTTTGTTTAATTGAAGAACTTTTAAGAGCACTCAAGAATATGTTAATTTATTGACTTATCTTTATAATAGTTGGGCATCGAATTGGAGACGACAACCACAATATCGTCGACAAGCAGTACAAATACGACGAAAAACCAATTTATGGACCGAATTCGTGCCGCATCGCAATCACTACAAGCGGGCGATTATACCAATGCTATCCGATTATATACCGAAGCATTAAAATTGGACGAACATAACTATGTATTATATGGTAATCGTTCGGCTGCTTATTGTCGAATCGGAAAATTTACGAGAGCTTTACAGGACGCCATCAAAGCCAGACAATTAAATCCTAATTGGAGTAAAGCTTACTATAGACAAGGGATTGCATTTCAGGTCATTATATCTTTTTTGCTCTTCCACTTTCGCAACTTTTTCATTTTATGTTATATCTTATCTATCCTTTAGTCTTATTATAATTCTCACCAGTTTTATTTCATTATATCATTTCTTTTCATTCTTATTACGCTTATTAATAATAACTTATCAATTATATCAATTCTAAGCAAAAATTATTAGCTTTTATAGCATTAAATGTTTTGTTTATTCGTTTTCGTGCTATTCATTGCCTCCGAATTTAGTTTTTTTTAATGAATTACAGAAATAACAAAATTTATAACCTTTTCAGTCGATCATAATTTTATAATAAAATTATTTTGCTATTAATTTTTTGAATACCGAAAATCATAAGTCATTCGAAAAATTCAAACATAACTTGAGACATATTTATAATTCATGATAAAATCAAGTAATTCCTTGATATGCGTCACAAAAACTAAAATCAATGATCGATTTCTAGCGCTCACAAGTTTATAAACAATCGCTTAAATAGAAAAACTAGAGATTTCATCTCAAATGAAAAGAGTTTTCGATCATAAATGAGGATAAAGTTTGACATTAATCTCTCTATTCGTATATTATAAAGACTCCAAAGATTTATGAATGCTTTTGAAGCGGATTACATATAATAAAGTTTGTAATATTTGGCTTTTACTACACTTTAATGATATATTTAAAGTGTTGAAAGCATGCAAAACATTGTTTGAATGCTTTCTAATCCTTTCCCACTCTGTTTTTGAGAGCAATTTCGCCCAAAATAAGTCAGATTTAAGTTCAATACTTTAGATAATAAAATGTTGACCACAATCGATATTTTTAATTATATTTTCTTCAGTCTTAGAAAAATTCCGAACTTTTCTGATAAGTCTTAAACTTTTTGTCAGTAAATATCAAATGAAAACTTCATTTGAAGAGCAGAAAAGTTCTTAAATCTAAATTATTTTGTCATTTAATACCAGAACTAATTGTTGAAATGAAGTTGAATTAGATTTAAAACTTAGTTAACCATAAGTAAAGTGAAAGATTTATTTCACTGTTTCAATCAGTGTTTGTTTCTATTTATAGCTATCGTGAAAACTAGAAAAGCATTTAAAAAATTTGAAATTATAAACACCTTATAGTTAACTAAATTTTTGGAAAAAGCGATTTTTTATTCGAAGACTAAATGTCTTTCTGATATTTTATTACTAAACATAAAAAATAAATTTGTTGACTATGATCTTGACTTGCCTTTAGAATGAGTGATAAAATATCTCTAATTTGTTTATTGTCATTAATTTGCCGAATACTTAGCCATTAGACGGCTTTAATCGCGTTCATTGATCTTGACTTTTAAAAGCGATTTCTATCAAATTCAACACTTTTAACAATAAATAAATGCTAAGAGAAAGCAATAAAATATGTAAAATAGCCTCGAATTTATCAACTTCTAGTCTTAATTTTATTTATTATTCCAGAAAAAGTTCAGTCATTAAAAATATTACTAAACATTTATAACTCGAAAATCCCTAAAAGGTATTCGACAAAAAACTTATCATATTATCCGACAATCGAAATGATATTAAATATAATAAATTAAACGCTTTGAGAATTTTGATTTTTGGTTTTATAAGAAGCTCAAAGTTTATGTATATTTAGTTACGAACTGAAAAGCTCACTGTAAATAACTATAAATCTTTTATAATCTTCAAATGATAATTATCAATAAACATAAATCTTTCTTCTCTTCAATGAGCACAAAAACTATCCAATCTTTTCGCTCATGTTTTTAATTTAATTTTATTTTTTATAATTAACTCAAAAGTTTCCGCTAACAGGTATTCAGTTGGACACGAATTCACTCAAATAAGTTATTACCGAAATTATTATCATGTTTTTCAGTGATTTACTTGATTTTTATTACTTTTTATTCGGATTACTTTTTTAAATCTGCATAAATTCTCTCTTTTTTATCTCGGTTTCGATTCTGTTCAACCCTTTTATTCATTGAATCATTTTTTATCGTTTTTATTAATGTCGGGTTTTATAGAATATTTCATTATTTATTTTTATCGTGAATTCTCAGAATTGATGATTTTTTCTCTTCTTTTCTCTCCTGATGTTTGAAATATCAATTCATTCCATCTTTAATGCATTTTTTACTCGTTAAAAATCAATTTCATTGAGTAAAGAATTGAATCTTTGGTAATATAAATGCTATAAAAAAATCTTAACATTTTGTGAATCGTTTTGATTTGAATTCAAAAGTTGAAAGTTATTCAAAATCTTTCTTTCTTAATATCTATTATTAAAGTTATCATTCATTGCAATGTAAAGAAATATTTAAACATTAGCTTAGATTTGTATAAATATATCTCTAATCGATTTGTTTAAAGCCTTAAAAAGTGCTCAAAACAGGAATGATATGCTATCTTACCATTCGTTGTAAAGAATTTATAATGATTTTAAACTTTTAAATATCTCCGGTTTAACTGAGTTTGAAATCTGAGTATTTAAAAGACAAATTTCATTAACACAGCTATTTATTTGAGTTGGAATTCATGTTTACTGATTGCATAATATATTGTGAATATCGTTCTCTAATCTAATGAAACCCAAAACCAGTTACCACTGAGTTCTCAAAACTTTCAAGTTTTGCCTCTATTTTTCATTCATTCAAATAAGGATTTGATTTCGTTTCCTAAACAAACATTTGATTGATTTACACGTTTGTTATATTAATTAATACTGAAAATAATATTACTTTAAAAGCTCTCGAATTCCTGAATAAATTTCAAACCCTCGGCAAAAGTCTTCGTTTTACTTGAGAGCTAATATTGAAAGTTTCGATTTTCACATAAGTTTATATCTTTAAATCAAAGCCAAACTTTCTCTCCTTTATTTCAATAGTTTTCAGTGCTTCAGAACTATTAAATATTTGAATTATTTAAGAAAAAATTTCGTATCCTATAGTGAAAAATGCTTATTAAATATTGAATGAATAATTTATGTAAAAATTCCGATAAAACCTGACATTATCTAATATTTTACATTTGTTTAACTTATTATAAGTTTAAACTACACTCTAATCAAAATAGAAAAGAACTTTAAAATTAAACGAATAAATCTTTTTTGATATTTATAATTAGATATTATAATATTTGTATGAATTTTTTGGCCCCACCACTGGTTTGGTTTTGAGGCCAGGAATTGACTGAGAATTACTTATCTAACTATTAATGTCAATATGAATTCTATGATCATTTCTCACATGAAATTGAAAACCTTAAGACCAAAGACTATCATAAATCTCGGGATTCTTTCCCTGCGAAGCATTTTTCTAGAAAGAGATCATTCAAATGAAAGCATGAATATTTGGGTTCATTTCCTGTCAGAATCATCTCATGATTTTCAAGAAAAACTCATAAATACAGTCACAAACATAATGATATAGCGATGCTATGAAAAAAAGTCATTTATAAAAATTAAAATAACTCTTAAAATTCAGAACACGATTAATTAGAAACTTATTTATAAGACTATAATCACATTTCTAAAAGTTTCAAATGATGGCAATTTTTCTAAACATAATTTTAATCCTAAACAGTGTTTGAGAAGATATTCTGACGCATTGGCGGCGTTTGCATCAGGTCTGGCACAAGACAGTAAATCAGTTCAATTGCTATCAGGTTTTGTTGAGACAGCCATGAAATCGCCATTAAGAGCAACATTAGAGCCAACTTATCGTCAATTGCAAGTCATGAACTTCGATAAGTCTCCATTTGTGATAACATCAGTTGTTGGTCAGGATCTACTCGCATCCGGACATTACGCGGCGGCTGTTGTTGTACTCGAATCGTCGCTCAAAATTGGTTCGTGTTCTTTGAAATTGAGAGGTTCCGTCTTTTCAGCGTTGAGTTCTGCCTATTGGGCTCTCAATAATCTGGACAAAGCTATAAGTTATATGCAACAAGACCTTCAGGTTCATATTATGTCATTATTTATTCAAAAACACAACTTCGAGGATAACAATATTTTATTTTTATTTCTTCCTCAATAATCTACTTTTTCAAATTCTCTCTCAAACTTGTTTATAACTTATTTCACATTTCACTCCAATTCTAATCGATAGCACTATTGAATTCAATTTTTTTTTCTTCAACTTATTTCCAAATTATCTTTTATTTGAAATGTCTTTCTTGTTCTTCATTCGAGTATTTTTCTTGAGAATTAATGTTTTTTTCATCACTTAATTTCAGGCCTTTTAAGTGATATTAGAGACAACTTAACAGTTTTAATATTGAGTACTAATTGTTTTCTAATCATTACTTTAATTAAAAAATTTTCTGTTTATTTGAATCAAACAAATAATGTTTGAAATAATAAAACATTGATCTATTTGACGAATTTATTAAAATAATAAATAGGATAATAAAATGTTGAGATTTATAATTGAATTGAAGTCTAATTATGATAAATTGATACCGAAAAAGGTGGCGAAATCATTGGGAGACAGTTTGGGTGAATGTCGAGCTCACGGAAATCTGGGTTCAGCGTATTTCGCAAAATGCAATTATAAAGAAGCATTAGCTTCGCATAGATATCAATTAGTATTAGCGATGAAAGGCAAACATACACCACAAGCAGCACTCGCTCTCACATCGTTAGGTCACGTATATTCAGCAATTGGTGATATAAACAATGCATTGGCCAGTCATAAACAGTGCCTTCAATTAGTTCGACAAATTGGTGACCCTTTAGCCGAAGCGCGTGAGATCGGGAATGTGGGCGCTGTATATCTGGCGTCTGGAGATTTTGAGAAAGCTATTGAATGCCATTTAGAACATGTTAAGTTAGCCAAACTCTTGGGTAATAAGGCTGAAGAGGCCAGAGCTTACTCTAACTTAGGTTTGTGTTCACTATTTTGGTGTTTATTCTTTTGCTTTCATTCATTCTTAAACATGAGGCAATATTTCAACTGTTTTTCAGTTTACGGATTATTAAATTGTATAAATCTATACCACTGTTAGTAAATACCTATTTATTAGCGATATATACCTGAAGACAAATTGAAGAATAGTTATAATGACCCTTCATTTCGAAAACTATAAAACACACGAATGATATGAATGAAAGTTCAAAATGTTAATCATGTAATAAATATACAAATACTGTAGAAAATATTTGAGGATAACTCGAAACATATTTAATAATCTATTATTCTATAAATACAAAAAGGATCTGCACATCACTACCGACGTAATTACGAACAGGCGATACAATTCCACGAACAAGTTCTTCGTATATCACAAGAGATCGGCGACCGAACCATCGAAGCAAAAGCGTTCGCGGGTTTGGGTCACGCGTCTCGATGTATGGGTGATCTGATACAAGCCAAACGATGGCACGAAAGACAATTGGACATCGCTTTAGCCATGAAAGACAAATTAGGTGAAGGTCGGGCCTGTTCTAATCTTGGAATTGTTTACCAACTATTAGGTAATTAAAACCGCTAAATAATAGTCTATTCTCTTATTTTGTTGTTCACTCAATTCGTTTATCATTTATATACTTTTGTATGAAATGTCAGCAATTATTTAATTATTTCCGCTCATTATGTTAATCAATAGCGCATCTGGTCTTCAGTTTTT
>JAQFXV010000720.1:0-18600 GCA_034694065.1 Camisia spinifer
TCTTTTAATCAAAACTAACAATCAATGCGTTTCTATGTGAAAGTTAAAACAAAATTACTTTTCAGACTTCATTATATACTAATTGAAACTTTAATACTGCTAGTATTTTAATGACCCATAAGTTTTTTCAAGACTTTAATAATTTATATTGGTTTAAATTAAAGTTTTTTTTATTTTTGTTTAAGTTCGTGTTCTGTAGTTTTGAAGTCATAAAGATATAGCTTTCATTTCAACATTAAAATTGATTCAAAAAACTAATGTTCAATCAATTCGGGATTATATTATTGCTAATTTTATAGCAGTTGTTAATAAATCTTTAAAAATCCTGATTCATTGAATTGATTAAGAAGGCCATAACAAAAGTAATGTTTTTTCGAAAAAATTCCTATCTCTAAGTAATTCAAATTTGATAATAATAAAAAAATATGCTAACAGACGAGAAATATTCAAAGCTAAATAATAATGATTTGTAATGTCTAGAATAGTGATAACTTTAATTGAGATAAATATTGATTTCTTTCAACTGCTATTTAGGTGAGACACTTGACAATTCTCTAGAAAAATTGTGAATGAAATAATTGAGTGCATTACATGACTCTATAATTTGTTTGTATTATCTTAAATCTAATATATATAGTACTGCACTCATCAAACTGTGTGTCTATCAATGAAAAGATAAATTAAATCAAAAATAAAAATAATAAATTTCAAATAAATATTTAATTTATAAAATTAAACAATAAGGCTCTAGAATATAACACAGAAATGGTTATATGAGTGCCAAATATATGAAAATATGTTCGAAGTTTGAGAAGTTGTGAGTAGAGAATAGATGACTAGTTTTGTAATTTGAATGAAATATCTGAATGTTGAGAACAGTATTTAGTTGAGTCATTTGGTTGGCATATGTGTATGTGTTTGTAGAGTCAGGTATTGATGAAATAAATGTGTGTTTAGAACTAAAATAAGAGTAAGTAATGCTATAATTAAATTCACTTGATATTATCATATGGTAATGATCACCCAATTTATTCACACCTCATTATTTTTAAGCTTTCGTCAGTTTATATGAGTTCATCCGGTTTCAAGTAGTGATTGTTGAAACAAATATCGCTCAAATTCACAATATTTTCTTGAAACTCGACATGTTTCTAATAACACTATCTATTAATTCATTGCTACAAAATTTGTCTATAAGTTTGAATGTTTTATCCATGAAAGTAGATTTTCTGCAGCAATCTATCCCTCCCCTACTCTGTTATTGATAGAGTGAAAACTATTGCCGTAAATTCGTGACGAGTTAATTACTTTCACAAAATAATTATGATATTATTTTATTATTTACCTTTTTTATATACTTATATTTACAAATATCGGACTTTAACTGATGACAACAAAATGATTTCAACTGATTTTTAAGGCATGCAATTAAAAGTTTTTAATGACAAGATATAATATGCTTCAGCTGTTTATACATATGCACTGCGAGTACTTCAGTAACTTTGTGTTTGCGATAAAAATCTTGAATAATAATAATTAAGTACTTCTATTATCACATTAAATAATTTATCATAATTTGTTCAAAACTCAAAGAGTCTTATATTTTAAGTTGCAATTAATGGCGAAAGTATTGAATTTGAAAATATTTAGCTTATATTAATTTTGAACAATGATAAAAACTTATCTAAAATTTAAGCGTTAAGATATTGCCCACTTAAGTGATAATATAAATAGATATTAAGAATTGCCACACATTGTAGGCCTACCTTTTTGTAATGATAATAACAGTTATGTATTTGAATGCATTTATGGTTGATATACAAACATATGATGAATAATAACTTAAATGTCTCTGTTTTCTACAATTGTCAATAGGATGTTGTGGCGTGAAGATGCGGATGATGATGATGGTGATGATGATGAAGGGGTACACCTGCGTGACCAACTGGTGAGTGTTCATTACTTGGTGGTGTAGGCATTCCAGCTGCTGACTGGCATACATACCATTCACTCAAATTTGTCGAATGCGAGTGATGGCCACTCGACATGACTGTGTTATTAGACGTAAGTGAAGATAACACCGACGGACCATTCGTTGTATTATTAAGTCCATTATTATTAATATTGCCGCCGATATTGCCTGTATTCGGATTGTTAGCATTGCCTCCGAATGAAAGGTTGTGAGAATGTGAATGAGTTGAAACATTCGGTGTATTACTAGTGTTATTGGTATTACTGGTTGTATTGTTTGCTCCGTCACTTTCATATCCTGAATTAGAACTGGCAGAACCGGGCGCTCCCGTCGGTGGAGGCGATTTGCCGTGAACTTTCATATGCTTTCTTAAGGAACTGGGATGAGTATAACTTTTGTCACAGCCGCGCATTTTGCAATTGTATGGCTTATCACTTGTATGAACGTGTGAGTGCTTCTTACGATCAGAACTATTGGCAAATCTTCTATCACAACCTTCGTATTCGCATTTAAAAGGTTTTTCGCCTGAGACAAAAAACAGAGTTTGTATTTAAATAAATTATTCACAAATAAATCATAAGTACATAGATGTAAAAAGAATCGTTTTTTGCTAAGTCAATAGATAATTATTAGGGTGTTGTAAATATTTTGCAGAATGTATGCATGCTTTTTCATTTTCTTACTAGTGCTTCAATGTCTCTGTCTTTGGCTCATTGCTTTGATGGCCTTTAACCTTAAATACAAGTTCGTTTCACACCTGCAACTTTTCTTGAGTTGTTGCAGTTGTAAAAATAAAGAAGTAGAGGGGAAGATAAGAGTCCTCAAATGCGTAAAGAGGATGAAATGGGATGAGTGAGAGAGAAAGAAACGAGAGAGAGAGAGAGAGAGAGAGAGAGAGAGAGAGAGAGAGAGAGAGAGCGAGAGCAATGTTGGCACAGTATTCAGTAGTACATGGCATACAAACCGGTCATGAATGGGGTTTTCATATTTCAAAAGAGGCATTGCAGGCATTGCCCATTATTGCCGGATGAAATGGTCAAAGAGGGTGTGCCCCGATTGGAACTTATTGTGTTGTGAGTTAGTGTTAGTAAATTTTTATGCTTTGCGAGAATGGCATACAAGTAAATGAGCTCTCGATTCACTACAATTCTACTATCATTTTGTCAGCGTTTTTCACTTTAACAATTAATCATTCGCATCCTTAAAATGTTAGTACAATATAACTAACATTTAGCTTCACTAAAATTCACAAAATATTATACTAAATGAAGTATTATATTTGTAATGATGTTACACGAATTCAATTTTTTTAGAATCAAAATTCTTATTGTCTATAAAAACAATTTGAAGTTTTATGCAATGGATTGCATTAATGTATTTATTAATAATAAGTGAACCGTATTATAAGGATAGAAATCAGCAATAAAAGCATTATAGAAAATATACGTGAATGCATTGTTAGGTTCCTATTTATCAGACTCTCATGTGGTGTTGTAAGTCTGTCCGTTACAACATCTTGATAGAGATCAGTCACATTTGCGATACTTTATTCACCATATGATTGAATTCATTTATACGAATCAGAGATCGCCCCTCAATGACTGCTTTATAGTTGTTGTGAGCACTTCACTTGTACACGCGTTACGAATCTGTTATTGAATCGATAAGCCGTTAAGGCGATTACCATACAAAATGTGAAAACTAGTATGATTTCAATAGCTTTCCTATAGTTAGTTCGTCTAACTTTAGTTCACAGTTCGTCTCACTATTCCTATTATAAGTTAGACGTCTAATGATGCAAAAATACAACGCTTAAAAATAAACCTTCTTTTACATTGAACGCCAATAAGTTATAATTCATGGTCATCTATTACTTCTATAAATAATTCATGTTCTTATTCTGACATTTGAAAAATTTTCAAATAACTTCGATTGTTAACTATTTTTGCTTTTGTTATGGAATTATATTTCAATGATTTGTATAAAATTTCGTTTTTATTATTATTTGATTATGCATTACGAAAAAATGAATCAATTTTAAAATTCTTATCTTTCAGATGAAAGTTGAATGTTTTGATGTAAACATTAAATTAAACTGGATTTGCTGTAAATAATGTTTTTGATTCATTTCCGATAATCGAAGTTTCTTTTAAACCGTTTTGAATAAATAGAATTCACTTGAATATCTGGATAGAGTAGTAAATCTTGTGTTCAAAATTCACTCATGCATTTATCCTAAAAGTATTTGAGCCTAAAAGTATCATTAAATAGAAAGTGAATGCATAGAAGTGTCATTTACATCGGTCCACAGATCCGATTACTATCGATATAACATTTATGAGTGAACTCGACTCAAGTGTTCGGGTCTCTGTTCGGGTCAACACAATTGTGAAGATAATAGAATAAATATAACAACAATACAATCAAATCATTTCCCATCTCTAGTGACTCTACAAACTCAATAAATTTAACTGACTCTCATGTCATACGCTCTCAATATTAGGACTTCATTCGAGCCAATTATTTCACTGCATTAATAAGTTTAACCTAAAAGAGTTTGACAACCAAAAAGAGTCAATCATTTTGAGTATATTTCTTAGATGTTAAGTTAATAAGACTTCAAGTTTCATCAATTTGTTGGCTCTGATATTCAATATGTAATTTAATATCAAATCAATAACTCAACAGTAATGTAATCATAATAAATCATTTGCCTGAATATTCCTTTATTCAACTAATAATTCTGAATATTCTTAGTTTTAAAGCCTTGAATATCAAGAAGTAGAGAAAGATATATATTTGAAAGTTTAAGAAGAAAAGTAAAGGCAGCTTAAGATTAAGAAAAGTTGAGAGTAGTAGAAGAGAAAGAAAAGGATTGGATGAAAATGTGTCACTAATATAAACCTGACGATTAAGAATATAAATGGATAGGAATGGTTACGGATTGAATTAAGAGCATCTTATATTTGCTATATTTAAACCAAATGCTATCCTAAGAAGCAAAAGTATTGTAATCTTTATGGCTTTACAAGGACTTTGCTTAGAGCTGTTCAACATTTAGAGGTATGGGTGAACTCTAGAACTCCAACTACAATATTATTCACAAGAGACTCATGACTGACAGTTTGCCACAAATTTATCCCCAAAGCACTTATCAATAAAAATTTCATTAGCAATCCTTTAATTAGTTTACACTTTTACAATTACCTTAATATGAGTGACTGAAAGCAGAGGACCACTAAATCTTATAATATAAATGACGGCCAAATCGCACACATTTAAAACGTGAGTTTCTTGTGGAGGAAAATCCCTTCAGCGAAATGTTATTCAGTGTAATAAAAGAAGAAAATTGTTCCTATGCTTATACTATTACTTTAATACTATTGGCATCACTACTGCTTCAAACTATCATTTCTACTTTAACTACAATCTTCAAGATCTTGTTTCAATATTCTTTTGGGAGTTATAAAAGTAAAGGTAGAGTACAAGTGAGTGACCAATGAGCTGATCACAGTCTTGTCTACTTTTATGACTTTCTTGTCAGGTCTTGTGAATAATCGCAATTCAAAATTAGACCTAAATCGACATTTTTACTACATTGCTGTTTACAATTACACATCACATCATAAATCATAAGAATTTGTTTTCCACTAGTCATACCTTTCTCTCTATATACAGGTATAATATATTAGAAATTTATTGATCTCAATAGTAGTTAACACTAGAAAAAGAAATTACTTTCAGAGATAATTTTTCAACATTTTGTTGGCCATTGTTTTACATATATTCGCATTTCTTTGTTACTACACTAATAGTCGATGCGCTCTATCGACCCTCACAAGAGTGTCTTTCGTGACAATTTATTGAACATCTTTTCGCATGAGTGCTCTCTTAACATATGTTCTTTTTACAGACAATTGCATCTCATTCTAAAACACAAACTTCTTTACAAATGTTGTTTTACATTAACGAAGAAACGCATAGCGCTATATAATATATTCTTTAGACTTTAAGAGATAAACATTATTCGAGTATCTTTTTAGAGATGCCCTCACTATCGGCTATTTTTACTGTATTTTTATGCTATGATTCTCAGAAACGAATCTTAGATTCATCTCAAAACACGAGTGGCCACAGAATAAGCCTTAGGCGACATTGAAATACGGGAGCAAAATAAGAATATATTTGTTAATAACTTCCTGGAATTTGTAAAAATTGTTAATTTATTGTTATGTACAGTATTGTGGTTTTTAGTGTTAATAACATATTATGTCGAATGACCCGCTTTTACCACCAAAATAATAAAAAGCATCAATAATTGCATAAAAAATTTTGGATGGGTTTGGGTTCTCATCAGTGAATTATGACTCAAATTGTTTATAATTTCAAGGTTCTGAAGGAGAACGTGTTGGAAATGCAAAACTATTAAATAAATAAATAATATGAGCAGACATTTAGCACCATATACTTTGAGCAGACTTTTGAATAATAATGAAGGTTTGAGTAATTAAATGGATAAAAACTGATCGACTCTTACCTGTATGCGTTCTTTTGTGAATTTTGAGGTTTTCGCTGCGCGCAAATACTTTTCCACAGCCTGGAAAAGGACAGGGAAATGGTTTTTCTCCGGTATGCACTCTTATATGATTGACTAATTTATATTTAGCTTTAAATGGTCTGCCATTACGCGGACAATCACTCCAAAAACAGGCATGATTTGAACACTCAGGCCCACCAACATGTTCAACAGTTATATGAGTCACTATTTCATGCATTGTAGTGAAGGACTTATTGCAAGGCTTCTTAGGACTGGCCTGTTCTTGATCTATCCATAAACATGTCATTTCTTGTTTGATGGGTTGTCTCATGTACCTGAAGAAGGCTCCGGGTCCATGAGCTGCAGCATGGTGCATATTCATATGATTCATGTGACCCATTGGGTTCATTGGCCCGTAAGGACCAGTCAAATGGTGGTCATTACGTGCTGTTTGATTGAAACTATGGTCAGGTCGACCGTACATATCAGTTCCCGGCAATGATATTCTCATTTGTCCGTTCATATGAGGCGGTGGATGATGTGCTGCCGGATGGTGTTCGAGGCTCGGGAACAATACATGAGTATCAGCATTGGTGTGATGCGCGCCATGCAATGCTTGTGATGCAGAGACAAACATAGTGGTCGCGTGATGTGGTTGAACGGGATTACCCGACAATGCATCGTGTGTTGTGAGTCCACCCGTTAGTGTTGGCATATGTGGATCTCGACGTAATAAAAAATCTCTGGCGGCGTAGCCGTGATGGTGATGATGATGAGGCGGATGAGGCATTCCATAACCATTCTGTGTGACAAAACTTTGATGATTAGACTGATTGTGTCCGACACCTACACCCACAACACTGCCCGCATCGGTGACATGCGATGGACTCAATTTGATGGTTTGGTGCATATGAGCGGCAGTCGTGCTGTCCATAAAGGGATTAAGCATTTTGATAGCTTTTGCAATAGAGTTCACTTATGTCTTAATGTCCTGATGTGTGATAATCGGAAGAAGAAATAAATGGTATGAAAGAACACAACACAAACACTTGAAAATGTGTCACTACTTTTGACAAAGCGGACCGCGAAGATCGCAGACCGTGGGAGAGCTTTACTGCTTGCTGTGACCGTCACTGAACACCACCATTGAAGAAAGCCTTCAAATTCTGTGGATTTGTTGTGTGTGTAGTATTTGCTTGAATGTGAACCCAACGGGGCGGCAACCGATTCATATGACGTATTCCGGTTGTGAGGACGGACTCTACTCAACCAGCGTTAACACCATATACGCAATGATCGCACTATTTAAATGTGAACCGTAGGAAACTCGACGGTTGGTAGTAGTGGTGTACAGATCCTCATCTGATCCAATAATACCCAACCTAGTGGTGGCACTGCAGGTAATTCGTTTGTTGTCCATCCCCTTCTGACGCCACCAACAGTGATGCCAATGCCCACAGAGAGCGCATCGCTGTTATAACATTACTTCTATTGGTTCTCTACTTATAACAACATATTCAACGCATTCACCACCACTTTATGCAGACTTCTCTCATGTTTAATTCTATTCTAGTTATGTCTCCTTATCCTAAGGCAAACGGGAGGAGTTTCTACTTTCTTATTTACAATTCTTCACAAATATTCTAGTTTTTACTATCTTTTCTCTTAATGTTCTCATGCAGTTATGCTCTAATCTTTTAATTTCACATTAATATGTATTATATTCATAAGTTTATGTAACTTAAAACACGATTCAATTGTATTTAATGATCAAATTTTAATAATCAAGTCAAACACTGGAAACACAATATGATATTTTTTAAATTATGTAATAATTGCACGCTATAAATCACTTAACTTTCAAATTGAAAAAGATTCAAATTTGCATTTTATAGCCTCAGAATAGGGGAAAGATTAAGTCTAATACAGATGTGTTTGTTTAGTATGGCATTAACTTTACATTTGGTTTATATTAAATGCATTACTAATGTTAATGCAAAGAACTGACTGACACCTGCATTCAATTTGATTTCAAGTCAAAATAAGTATCATTAAATAAATTAAAGACATATTTGTTCAGTTCAATGAAGTTTCAAATAAATTATGGTATTATAATTGAATTTTCGCTTCACTTAAAGCATTGAAAATTCAATGGAATTCATAACGAATTTTCAGAATAATTTATATGTTTTATATATTGTAAGTTAAATTAGTAATGAATAATGTGAGCCATTATTGCTATTAATTTAATGCTAAAGTTGAGTTACGATAAACAATAGTTTCATATTTGAACAACAGTTGAAATGAACCTGTATTCAACTTAGCTATGCTACTAATGCTAAAATATTAATGGTTCAACTCTAGCTATGCATGGAAAATAGTGATCAAAATTCATTATTTCATTTAAAAAGACGGTCAAAATATCAAAGTTGCAAATGTTTTTTTAATCTATTCTTTTCCAATGTTTAGTGTGAAATATTTTTTACATTAAATAAGAAATTGAAATGTGAGCTCAAAATTATTGAATGATTCATTAGAATCTAAATCTGTAAAACTGGAAATTAAAAAGAACAGTACAGTAAGCACATTATGTCCGGTAATACAGTCAAAAGTGAAGTTCTAAGATTAAAAATTGAAAATGATAAGCGATGTATTACCGGACATAATGTGTTTACTATACTTCACATTTTAGATTCAGGATAAACGGAAAAATAAAGTGAATAAAATTGTGAAATCTTTGTAATAGAAGTTTTTTAAAAAAGAACAAAAAAGTTATACGTTTGTAGTTAATTAAGTAAGAATAAATTATTGTAATTATGATTTTTACCTAAGCTTTAATCTATCTAATTTAGTTTATAATTTATGTCTCACCGTTAGACCAAAGAAAAAAGATGAAGTTATGAACTAAGTTTAACAATACACATAACACATGAAAATCTATATTTAGATCTTATTCAGGCAATTAATTTCAATTATTTTAATTGGATTCAAAGATATAACAAACTTTGCATAAAATCAACATGAATTGGTTGAACTGTTTCATGTTTATTGAATATCATGAAACTTTCACTCAAAACAAAAAATCTTTTGAAATGCTAAAAATTTGTAACCATTAGAATAAATATAAATACAATAGTAATATTTCATCGATTGTTTATTGTTACTGAAATTAATCACTATGTTGTGTGATATAAACAAAACATCATTCCATACGTGACACAAACAATTTACGAATATATAAATTGCATGTGTTTCGCAGCGTTTCGAACATTTTTACTCAAATTCTGGCGTATATTTCCGTCTCATCGTAAAAGTGGAGCCGCTCCTCATTTCCTGACCTAAATGGCTATTGAATGACCACTTGCAACACTTGTATAAATTTCTACATCAATGAAGCCTCTGTTTAGTACTTAAGGCTAAAATTATTCTCTAGTTTCAAGTTTCACACATCAATAAATATGCTGTCACTTGAGTAAAGCAATTAACTAATTTTGAACTGTAAATATGTTCAGCGGGAATGCATGTAAGACACAATTGTCAACGCTTTCAATAGATGAGTCAAATTTAGAGTAATAAAAAAGAGTCAAATCGTTATCCATTGTAAAGTTTATTTCACTATTCAGTAGGATTTATTTTAGTCCTAATTAATTTACCGATAAATTATCGAAATTTTCGTTTTCAAAGCGAAGACAACAATAGACATATATCTGTAAACATTTGTTAAATGAAAGTTCTTTTTGAGGTTTTGCTAGAGGTTTAGGTTTGAAAGAAGTTGTTTATTGCAATTTACTATCATTTATTTCCATAAATAATTATCTTAGATGTCTTATAAATTTAAATCATTCATTCTATTAGTATAATGAGTCAATCAATTCGTTGAGTTCTCCATCGAAAGAAAAATTTTGAACAATTTCTGAAATCATACAAATAGTTTGTGAATAAAAGCTTTGGGTGACTTCAAGTATTAAATGTGGTTTCCATTCAACAGAGTATTTCACGCACAGCAGTGAATTTCAAGCAATTTGGTAAAAAAATTTCTCAACACGTTAATTATTAATTTAAAGAAGATGTAAAGTCAGACTTTGCCAGCAATGTGAGCAATGCTCCAGTAGGGATCAGATCTGGATTTTAAAAGAATCAATGGTGTAAAAACTCGTCTTATTTGAACCAAAATTTTCTGTCATTGAATTTTAGGTAACATATACGCGAAAATCTGAATTTTGACCATAAAATAACTAAAACTCATAGATTTCAAGCAAAAATAAGTTGATAAACTTTGATGTTTTCCAGAATAAATATTTGAGATTGCTGATTTTTATCACCATAGTAATTTACAATCATTGATTAATGTCTGATGAAAACGGTATACAAAAATTACTTTAATGGGCGATACTTTTTGCTGATTTAGTAATTATGAAAATGCAAAAGCTTAGGGAATTAATTTTATTGTGTTTATTTGGATATATAAAAAGAATGTTTGTTTTGTGTATCAAATGAATTGAATGTTGAAGATGAGCAATAATGTAAGTGTCGATTACTCAAAATGGTGAGAATATTGTTGTTGATTTGAATGTCCAGAGGATTTGATATATAACTTATACAGCAAAGTGGCGAACGGATATGACAGTGGGTGGCGAAGGGAGTTCTTCTATAGTACTTTATATTGTATATATTGAGGCAGACATAATATATAACAGTATATAAGAGTAATGCTGCGGAACACAACTGAGCCTTAGTTTTCGTGCCTATGAGACTCTTAATGTAGAATCGATATCAAAGATAGAAAGAACGTCATGCTGAGACTGCACATTCGCTCTAATTACAAACTTTACTAACTTCGCAAAATAGTCACTAACAGAAAAATATAGTATCATAGCTTTGCTCAACTAAAAGAGTAATATTGCAACACTGGAAACAAGAAAATCGGCATTTTTTCTTCAATTTATTTGGTCAGCAATCCATTCTCAGCTATCAGATTGATGCTATTTCTCAGCTTTATACTGCAAAACATATTTCAAACTTATAGAGCCATAATTGCAAGTTTCAACTTATTTAACTTTTCTCTTATTATTATATAAACCTTGAGTCTAATTATAATTTTATTTAATTAATTAACCAGATATTATCTTTTCAATAATAATATAAACCTTTAGTAAGTTTAATACATTCTTGAAGTTTACAATTTTTCAAAAATATTATCATAAAAATGGTTTCTTCGCAATTATTATTCAATAAATATAAAATATTTTATTTTTATATCCTTAACATTTTTTGAACGCTATCTTTTCAAATGGTGGAAAATTTATCAGTCAATTAATTTTTATTTAAATTAGTTATATTTATACAGTACTAATTGATAGAAAATTATGATTTGATTAAAGAAAAATTCCATTTGTATGAAAGTGATAGACGTTTCCTAATGTTTATTCACTTTTTGATATTGGATAAAAAAATTGTTCATAACTTGAGTGCATAAATTTGATTAATATACTGTACATCTTATATTAGATAAATTTTAGGCCTATAAACTACAAGAGTATGGTTAGAAAACAATATGGTGTAAAATTGATGTGGGGGGCAGTGATCTTGAAACACGTTTGAAGTTTTCGAATCTTTCTTTCTCTGAAATACTGTCAGGATCTCTATGAATAAGTGAAGGCACACCCAGAATCAAATGCATTACTCAAAGCAAGCTTTAGATCATCCACAATAGGCATCGACCATAAGCTGAATTTAAAAAAATATGACATTAGCTTTTTAGCACTGCAAAAATATATTGAACTGCTTATAGCTGATCGCATCACATTTAGATCATCAAATCTCTTATTAAGTTTTTTCATTCTTCTTCCTCTAGTCCAATATGGTTCTAATGTAAAGGTGGGAATGAGACCACACATGCTGGCGATCATCTCTATATTCATAAATGAATACTAGTATAAAAGATCTCATAGCCAGCCAAGGAGTGGGCGAGAGATATGATTCTTGTTTCTATTGTTAATTTGTCCGTTGGTTTCAGTTTTAGAAAAAGATGAATGACTGCAAATGAGGCGCATTCCCTTCATTCCCATTTACGCAATCGGATAAACAGCATGAATGCATTTTTTGTTACTTCCTTCGCATAAATATAATGCATCTGATAATGGTTCAAATGCCTCATTGATGGTGTATTCGATGGTGCGCTTGATGTGGTCAACAATTACGCCTTTTCTACATTTCACTCAAACGCAACGCTCTCTTTTTGAATGAGTAACTTATTTCTACTGATGAAGCAATTTATTATGTGAACTGAGAATAAAGAGAATCAAATAAATGAGTCTAAATTTGTGCTGTTGTTGAGAACTGAAAAGTAAAACTATAAGTGAAATATATATATAAAAACCAGAGCTTTAAGCAAATAGTGGTAATAAATGAATTAATGTTAGTTTGCAATAGATCTAGTAATGCGTTTGATTTTCACCATTTTTATAGAAGATATTTAGTGAGCCGTAAAAAGGGATCGCATTTAGGTTTACCATTCATTTTATTCATTCATCAAAAATTATACACGCTATACAAACACTAGGTTTTTAAAACTACAAAATGTCAAATACAAATGGCTTTATTATAGTTTATTATTATAAACGTATGCCAAACACTTTCCCTTATGAAAACTTCAAATTATTAATTCAAAGCTTTTTCAATCATTCAGTGCTAGAAAAGTGTGGCATTTACTCACACTCACGATAATAATATTTATCATTTTGATTGAATTAAATAATGAAGTTTTAAGCAATTTGATAAAGTTATACAATTATTTCTTACCTAAATATTGATTTAAAAACTCCATCGAATGTGACCAATAACTGGTCTTTGCTATGAGAGCAGCATATATGAGGATCTATTCGGCTGAGAAGTATCCTTACAGGTGAATCGTTTCACATATTGTTAAACTCTGTTTTGGTCACTCATATCTTCGCTCAACTTATCCTCTAATATACAGAGTAAAAAACAAAGAAAAAGACAGATAATGTTTTCAATATGAACTGTTTCACAAAAATGAAAGTTTAGCGAACAGTTACTACCTTTTACTTACTATTTTATACCTAGGAATGCACGCCATGAGTTCGCACGACTGGCATTAATTTCACTGAAGAGAATTTTCGCCGGAATATCACGCCGTTTATATGCATGAAAATCTTTGGGATATCCTCTTTGCGTGAAGCCTTCGCGTGAGCCTACGCTCTCTTCTAGCATCTCGTATCCAATATTCTCAAAGTCATATAGACTTCACTCCAGTGGTGGCTTTATTTGGCAGAGCTATGTATTTAACTTTTTGGTTGGCCTACCGTTAAATGATCCAAATGTAAGATAGCGTATCACTTGGATAAAGGGCGAAAAGGGATGCTGTGTTGCGTTCCAACTGATCTCTGCCTGTAGTGCATCACCACAGGTGATGAGCATATTTGAGAATCAAAATCACATCATTTTATGCCTAAAAATAAGACTTCTCAGCTCTGTTATTACACTCTTTTTAGTAGTAAATACTGAACACAATTTACATAATGATTCGTATTTTCAACTTCAATCTTAATTATGTTCGACAAGTTTAATGCTCTAAAAGAAATAATTCAAAATACCCTACTTTTATGAAGTTAATTCTGACGGTCTCTCACATAACTCTGCATTAAGCTCTAGAGCTTCAGTTTAATGAACAATATTATGAGTTATTTCACATATATTTCCATAATGTTATGGAATTCAAAGAGAATAAACTGAATGTATATAAACTCCCTGTACATAATATACAAGTAAATAAAAATGAGCATAACTGAAAAGGATATATTCTCAGTAGATCTTATAGCGATGGCATATAATATTATGAGGATAGTAAAGCTTAAGAATAATGCGATCGCAATGCCAAAGACGCGTTCACATTTTTCATGAGATTTTCTCAGCATGAGTTCCTTTGAATTGACTCTGGAATAGCGGACTCAGGGATTTACTCACAAAAAACAACGAAAATTCTGATTCTAAGCATTATTACGAAAGAGGCCCAGGATATGGTTTTTTCGCTATCTTTCACTATCAAAATAAAGTATCATTTGTACGAATTCGTAAGACTGAGTTAGAGTTGTATTCAATCATTCATTTAGCAATGACTGCTTATTATGCTAAGAATCAGCATTATTCTAATGAATTATTTATTCAGTCTAACCATATTCTTTACACAATTCAATTTTATACTTATTCAATGACTGCATTACAGTATTTTTATTCATTTTAACAAATAATCTGAGTTGGAAAGCGAGATCTTCACGCTGTGTCGTTGGGATGCCCTTCGGGCCCATTCAACCAATGTTTATGTGATATTTTATTCATTTGTATATTTCTTTAGAATAATTTCTTGAAGAATAGTTTCTCTTACTGTGACTGCATTTGGCATTAGGTACTCGTCTCTCCTCCTGTTAAGTATTTACATCTCATCCAATACAATACATACATTATATACGACCCCATATTCATCATTATGTCCTACACTCAACATATTCAAACTTTTCACCAATTCTGAAGTCTTTATTTATCAACGAATAAATCATGAGAATAGGCATTAGTTTGCTCTTCATTTGGATTGCATTAAGTAATGTTTAAATGTATATAAGGTATTATTAGATTTCTTTCCCTCAAATAGTGAGAATGGGCTCTATTTATTAATTTTATTTCATATTCGCTTACATTGTAACCTAACATAACCTTATACTAGTATTATATAGAATTCAATTCACAATTCAAATACAACTTCAATAAGTTGTGGTGATCGTGTGGAGTGAATCAAATGAAAAGTAAAGCAAATAGTTTTCACTGCATTTCATATTTATTCACTTTTCTCCAATATTGCACTTAAATAGAGAGTGCCGTAAATTTTTTATTCAAATATTATGCAATACACTATACTTGTTATGGTAAGAATTGTGAGCTGCTGTCAATCCTGATTCATAATGTAAATCAGTTGCACCTGTGGACTAGTTTTCAAACCTAACTTCAAACATTACTTAATGTTAGTTTTTTAATATCAGAGTTAACTATTCATATCAATACTCATCAGTTTTTATAATCCTTTGAAAATGTAATAAATGCAAAATTTAGTTTCGAATATCTGTGAAAATGTCAAATAGCTATCTTTTAAATAAGTTATAAACTTTTATATAAGAAATATAAGAAAAATCGAAGTTCATTGTCTTCTTAAATTCTCTCAAACATATAGCTCATAAATAATGAAAAAGTAATTACGATTGTTATAAAAACTAAGTTAACCCACTTATCAAATGAATGGGGTTTTCTGGTGAATGAATTGATTGAAAATTCAAAAGATTACATAATTAATAAAGATTAGACTTGTTACATTTTTCATCAAAAGATCATTTCATAAATATTTTTTTTAAATAATTGAAATCAACTTTTGGCCCGATCGCCGTCGAATGTTAGGTATTTATTTATGCAAATTATATAAATGGGGCACAAAAACGGTGTTTTGAATTTAGATTTTTGGAAGTATAGCCTAAAATGTTTATTAAATATTTGCATATATTAAGCCCAAACGAATTACAAAATAGATTTTATTTGGAAATCATACAAACTATTAGTGAGGAATAAAACTATTTAAGATTTTGATTTGACAAATATTATTGAGGATAGTATGAGAAATGTGAGTAAGAGAGTCAACAAAAATTGGTAGTTTATGATGTTTTTATAAGATTTGTTCAATAACTGAATTCTTTCATTATTATTTTAATATTTCTGCTTTAATTTATTTGGAGAATTTTCTTAAGCATCGAATCATTTTTTTAAAAGTAAGTATAAAAAGAGATAAAATATTGCTCATTATAATTCATTTAAATCAAATTTAGAGAAACGTTTTTACATTTCATTATTTTATTAATAATAGGGTTAATGAATTTATTGATGAAATAATAGAATAGCGAAAGGAATAATAAGCGAATAGAATATGAAATATATAAGAATTGAATTTCTATAATGATGTATTTTCTTCTTTTCTATTCTCATTCTCTTCCTTTCATTGACACCATAATGAAAACCACATTATTCTTATTATTCAATTGTTGAATTTAAGTCAGTTTAAAATTTCATTTTATCAAATATTTGGTAGAATTTCAATAAATATGTTCTTTTCTAACTGAGACTCAAATGTCATTAATTTATATTTTTAGTTTTTTTTCAAGAATTCATTTCGACCGTACGTTCCGATAATAACATAAATCTTAGCAGTAAATGATCGTGTCTTAAATTTACTGAATTTTTCTCCTTCAAATAGGGGTCATACGAAAGATCAGACTTAAATATTTTGTGTGAGTCTTGGTATATATAGAGTCATTTTTCATAGAAGATATTCTAAGAAAACAAGATCTTCGAAAAAACTGTTACTCAGTTTCAAATGTTTCTGTATTTGTGCACTTGAATTATTTGTTAGATTTCAAATCAGAATTGAGAAGACTTCCAGTGATTTGGATACAGAATTCTCAAAAACTCATCTGATTTAAATGACAATATTTTCGGATTTTGAGATCAAAAAATAATTTTAAGAAAATTTCAAAATTTTTATTTACCTTAAATCAACCATCAATGCAGAAAAACAAAGGAAATTTTTACTTTAGACGATACAAATATGCAATTTATTCAAAAAAATCTCTGTTTCCTTATATTTCATTAAAAAGCAAAGGGGGCCCATGCACTTCATTTTGATACCTAGTGGGGTCAAGGCTCATTGGAACCTATTGAGAAATTATGAAATTGAGTCTTCTTTTAATGTTCGAAAAACTCTATTCCATATAAGTGTATAACACTTAGCACTAATTTGAATTTATACTCATTTTATATAGATTATATCATCTATTTCGATAAGTCAAAGATTAAAACAATTTAAGCTGAGGTTTAAAACAATGAAAAACTAAGTTTTCATTCTAAAATTTTTAATTCTCTTTATTTGCACACAAATTTTGAACGATAAAAATGACTGGAGTTAATATATCATACGATAAGAGCCAAAAAGAATGAAAAATTTAACTGACAAAAGTACTTTCAATAAATATTTTTTTAAAGTTTTTCACAAATGAATCATATAGAAAAAATGAACAAATTCTTGGAGTTCTTGAAATATGCATAGGTATAAATACCATTTGGATGACAATTAGAACATTATTATGAAAGTTTGAAACCATTACTTAATCTAAAAATTGTGAAGTTTGAGATAATAAGTAATTCATAATAATTTAATGAATCAAAACCATTATCATTTTCAAAGCACAACACAAAAAATTTACTCATGAATGAATATTTAGCCGTCGAATGAATTTTCTTGATTAAGTTATTCACAAATAAGTTCATATTAAATTACTATTAATCAAGTAATTCACATTTTTTGGTGAAGAACTCAGCTTTAAGTCCAGCTTTAAGTCCAGTACTGAAAGGATCAATAATTGACTGCTTTGTCTGTATTTGAGCAATAAGTTGAAAAAATTGAATAATTCTAACTTTAATTCAATCTTTATCTGTGAATGAAATATGACATCACACCAATTGATAGTTTATACATGCGTTTTACTCAAATCATAGATGATAAAGTTAGACTTTGAAGGTGGAATATTTCTATAATAAATTTTTGATTTGTAAATTTTCATATAGTCAAAAACTATTAAATTTTAAATTTCATTTGAATTTTTACCTAAAATTGCCCTTAAAACTTTTCAGGTATTTTTCCAGAAATCTTGGGAGCGGGTTCGCTTTTTGAGCATAAATGGTATGGTCTAAAACCCGACCTAACCCATAAATAAACAGGTCCAATTTTAAAGGGAATATTTTCTGAAAAGGGAAATTTTTCAATTTTTATCAAAAATTGTATCGAAATCAGAAACTTTTTCTATAAATCTTTGGGGGGAGGGGGAGGGGTATGACTTTCGGGTTCAAACCTCCACCTAACCTCCCCTTTATCACTTATGACTCAAATCTTCTCATTCATTCACTTAATAACTTGTGATAACTTCCGTTATATAAGAATATATATTGTTTTTGACATTTTATTTAAATATTGATATGTTTT
>JAQFXV010000721.1:0-18580 GCA_034694065.1 Camisia spinifer
ACAACATATTTTGATATCTATTCAACTCTACGTAACTTTAATTACTAATCAATTATGAATAAACTTCTAAAGGTCTAGAAAGCAGTTAAAGGATTTGTTGAATTTTTAATCAACGAATAAAAACAGGTGAACATTTCGCAGGAACGAATTGATATATTTTGTTAAATTTCTTATTTCAATCATAATGTAATCAAATTATTTTCTATTAATATGTAAGGTATCGTACAGTTAAACGTTTGGCCGCCAAATATCTGCCCTCAAAACAAGGCAGCAAAGATTCAATAGAACTTCAGCCTATTTTAGAACACATAGCAATGGACTTCACTTCTCCCTCTCATTCTAAAAGTGAACCCATTGTTCAAAACCAAGAATCGAATGACTCTGTTGTCGGTGCTATCGATTCAATTGAAGTGAACTTAAGTTCTACTGAAATTAATGCCCAAACAAGTGTCAAAGAATCGTCTAATCATATGCAGTGCAATAATTTACATGAAATGTCATTATCAGAGCTCAACAGACTATTACGTGAAACACGACAACAAAAAAGAAGTTTAAGAATTGTTTTGAGAAACTTTGAAAACGACTTTTTCAAACTTATGGGAAGAAAAGTTGAAAAAGAAGACAGAATTAATATGGGATCAGTTTATAGCAGTTATAAGGTTTGTCTCAAACTAATTAAACACTTGATTAAGTCTTGTTATAGTTAAATGTTATCAAAAGCTTCAAATTTTATTTTTAAAAATCAATTTCAATCCTTTTAATTAAATTAAACTTTTGACTAACCATTAAATATTTTACAGCAAACAAAAGGCAAACTTCGTTTATTGGAAGCTCTGGTTTCAAAACATGAATCACATATTATTATACAATAATCTCATGTAAAAGAATTTTTGCTCATTTTATTATTATATTATTTACTTAATGTTTAAAATATGTTTCTTCGTGTAATTTGTATTTAAGACTTTTATCGTGTTTTACTCTAAAATACAAATAATGAGACAAAAGGAAACAGATCTGACCGTAATTGTTGTCCCTTTTGTACAGAATTCAATTTGATAATGATTTTGGAGAATCTCACCCATTGTTTAATAGATCATAAAAACTAATGTATTTGAGGGAAAAATTTCTTCAATTATTGATAATGACTGAGAATCGCAAACATTTGTCCTTTCGATTAACCTCTCATAACATTCAATTAATTTTTTAATCTATTAAAGAAACAAAGTGTTGAACAAAAAAGAACAAAAACTGAAAACACTTGAATCTTATTTTCAGTGATTATGAGTTCAAATGATAAACTATTGATTCGAATGAAATATAAGTTATATTCTGATATTTAAAAGAGGTGACAATATTTGAGTGAAAAGTTTCCTCATTTTCCATATGGTCTCGAATCAAAAAGTTCGGAAAACTAGAGAAATGGTTGAATTTATGCTTTGATAACTTGCAAATTGAGGATTTAAGCAGTATTTTTTGGAGATGACGCTCTCTAACAATTATTTTTATAGTTCTCAGACTAAAGCAATGCATAACTACTACTGTTCACAAAAACTCAATGGACAAACAAATTTATTTTTTCATTATGAGCGGTAACGCTTTACTTTAAATTCAAATTATAGTCAACTGTTTTTATTTTGATTTCAACAAAATAGAAGCCATTAAAAAGATCTAAATATATATCGAAGGCTTACGTTATTCATTTCACAGCATTTTTTCCTTATTTTCACAGAATAACAGATTTAATTTGATTTCAGGAAAAGTCTCATTAAATAATTTGACAAAAATAACACATCGAATGAATGATTAAAAAGAATTAAATTCTAGTTTTGAAAGTATTTTGAATTGAAGATGAATTCAACCATTTCATAAATTCTGAACAATAATGTACTCTATGTTTAAGAGTATAAACCATTGTTAGATTCGCAGAAATAAGTGCTCATTATATGAGTCGATGATATCATTAGTTCTGCGAATCATTCATTTAATGATAATTGTTTGATGTTTTCACTCCTCAATAGAATTTTGTATTAAATGTTTGTCATATATAATACTTCACAAATGTCCATAAAATGCACGTTTTCCTTAAGTCTCTAATATATAGTCATTTACTTTAAATTAAAAGTACAATATCTTATTCTATATTTCTATTAGTCTTAAGATCTGTTGCACATTATATTAAGCTTATTATCACTATATTTACAAATAATCTGTTTTATTATCCCTCATATTTGAACTCAATTCTAAATGTAATAAATATACAGAAATATTATTCTTTAAAAAACGATTCGATTAACTCTATTATAATAAATGTTATGACATTTTTGCTCTAAAATTAATATATCTCTGCCTTTAGTGGATGTTTCGGAATAAAACATGTTTTACAAACCAAATTCAATTTGTAAATTCACTATCGGTTTGAAAATTATAAATAAAATAATAATAAAAAGGTAAAAATGATTCATTAAACGCATGAAAAATGCCGACAATATAATGAAAATAAATATTATTATAATTTTTAAAAAAATTCAAACAATTAACTATCAAAACAATCGTCTTAAGCGATAATTGAGCAAAAGTTTATGCATTAATTGAGGAAATTATATACTTAAGAAAGAATAAAACATATATTTGGATTCTCTGAAAGATATGTTTTTCCATAATCTAAAACACAATATCTTTTAAAATTTCGTGATTTGTATTGAGAACTATTATTGCATTTCGAATATCCATGAGATAAGTTTGTATGGCCTGAAAAATTGAGGTTAAAAAGAATTAATTCTGCGCTTTTTATTTAGTATTCTTATAAAAAAGTTAATCCGTTTGTTGTCTATAAAACTAAATTAAATTAAATTTGATTTATTTTGAAATAATAATTACCATAAAATCCTAGATTACTATTTCCGTGAGAACTTTGATTAGTATTTCCAGTTTCTGATATATTGCTAAATGAATTTCCTAAAAAACTATTGGTTCCACTATTATTACCAATTTCTCCGAGGTTTGAATTATAGTGAGTCACTTTCTTTCGTTTTCTCTCAACTCCTTCCAAGTCATGTTCTTTAGGTTTATAAGTGAAAGGTCGCGGTTCACTATATTCACCATCTCTTGGACGGTAAAGTTGAAGATATACCTGAACTGAATTTTCTATATTTTGGTCTCTATAGGGAGGAGTGCGAAACACAATCGCAACCTATTTTTTAAGAAATTACATAATTTATTGCTTCCATTCTATTTTGAACAACTTATTAGATAGCAATTAATGGTTGATATTATTATAAAATACCTGGTGATGAACATCTGCTTCTGTGAAATTGCCGAACGCTTCCCAAAGTTGATTTCCTTCGCTATCAGTTTCAAAAAATCTGATTTTTATTTCTTTTTTATTCACTTTTTCGCAGAGAAGAAACACTTCTTCATCACCTAAACACAAATCAAATTATTATTAAAGGAACAAAAACAGAGAAAAATTAAGTTTGAATTCAATCAATAAAATTCAATTAATATAATGAAAATTGAATTTTTAGCTCAAGAATATTAACTGTTGAAAATTGAAAACTTGGCATTCACTCAATGCTAAATCACTAATTGCTTGTAAAATAAACTTTAGAACTTAGTATCGATTTATTACCTTATTTTGAATCAATAAAATAAAAGTCGTGTAAATCATTGAAGTCAAGACATTAACGAATAATTTCTTTAAAATTTATTCTTAATAACAAATTTTTATAATTGAAAGGTATTAAAATCTGTAATATTTTATCAAAAACATGAGTTCAGGTTTAAGTTAAAGCTCTTGAGATATGATTGAATGTTCTTCACTGTACCAAATCTTCAAAAGCTATATTAATTATGAAACTAAAAATTCTTTTAAAAGTCTTTATCGCGATTTGAATCAAATAAGAACTAATTATTCATCTATAATTCATATGATGTGTCTTTGAAACCCCAAAGCTTTTCTTTCTAGCCTTCGATCTATTAACGAAATTATTTAAACAATAACTTTATCATACCTCCAATCATTAGTAAATTGTTGAATGATTAGGTCATAAACTAATTAATTAAAGCGTATTAAAGCTTCATAGGCTTTATTCGCCTTAATTGTGAAGAATAATTTTTATTTAATTCAAATGTTGATGAATAGTCGAATATTTTTCGAAACGTTTATGAGTCTTATCATTGAATCAATTAAAAAACTTTTGCAATATATGTAAAACTAATCAGTAAAAGCAAATCGAATTAATGAATGAAAATTCGGGAAATTGTAAAATTAAGTGAATATTAATTGGACTCATAAACAAATTAAACATAGCCTCAAATCATTACTTTAAATTTCATAATCATTCAGAATGTAATATTACTCATGACTTGAATTAAATTTTTTAGATGGCATTGAATTCTTACTAAAATCAAATTAAGACCATAAAGTTCAAAACAAACCCAAGGATTAAATGAGATGTACTTAAAGAATATCTTATTATAAACAGACCTGATGCGTGTCCAGAATATTTATCCATTCTAACGATTTTAAGTTCGCCAGAATCGGGGGATTCTATACATGAATAAAAGAATTTTTCATCTCAATAACAGAACAAAGGCTTCAAAATTGAATGAAATTACTTTGATTAGCGACTGGTCGTGAGAAAATAGGATTACATATTGTATAACTCATTTCATTTTCATAAACAAATGCTTCAAAACATATTTTAACAGAATTCAAATTCATATCTTTAGCGTCTCTCTCAGATTCTTCTCTTATTCGTTGTCTATCGATATCTAATCAAACATTTTTAAAGTTAGATTGAATTTCAAAACTAAAATTAAGCCAAAATAAAACCTGTTAAATGTGAAGTATCACTACTGATGAATGAACTATGAATTCGGTTCTCTTCTATCTTTCTGTGATACAAAATATCGGGCACTTCTTTTTTACCAACGAAAAGAATCCCCAAATTTTGAAAACTGTTGATATTGTTTGAAAAGTGAATTTAAATGAATGAATTTGTTGAGTGATTAAAACATACGTAGCTATCGTATTATCAGATAATGGGACAGTACATAAGCCTTCGTCATTACAATGCCTTCCCATAAGTTTGTGGACGTGATTCTTTGGTCTGTCTTCATTAGTATATAGACTCGCTCTTATATATACCTGACTCGATGGCTGATAATTTTCTAACTTTTGTGATCACGTATTTTATTAATCATATTGTGTTTGGCGTTTCTTTTCAAATACCTTTACTGTTGGATAAGTTTTTTTGGTTTGCGTACTATTTTCTCCAGTGAGTCCTCCGTGGGATCCCTTTTCACTTCTATAGCGATATCTTATTCTATTAGTCGGCTGTTCAATGATTCTTAAGTAAGGCCTGTCTGATATATCACATTAAAAAAATTATTTTCACAATAGTTTTTGGAAAGATAAGAGATAAGAAACTGATAATTTTATAATCAAATTAGTTGAAAGATTTACGGCTTATATGTTATTCAATTTTCAGATGAGGGTCAGAAGTGTGGAAGATTTTTCAATCTTTCATTATTTTACTGCTAATACAATTGAAAGGTTGTACTCAACTCTATTTCTCTATAATTTAGTTTCATATTCTGATTAAATCATAAATTTGCAAATTTAACTATGGATTCGCTTAAATAATGTAAAATAAGCTCAATTCAATTCATCAAATTAAGAGTTCAATTATTATGAGTGCTGAAGAATAATAGATTACTTAATAAAAATTTATCATCTGCTTAACTTTTATATCAGTTTGTAGTTTATGAAAATTTAATTGTCTAGTATTGGCTTTAAACCAGGTTTCAGTAAAAATTGACTGAATTATTAATAATTTCGCTAAAATTGATTAATTTTGATTTACTAGATATTTATCGAAAGTATTTGAAATAAATGATAAGCTATATAGAAAATGTATTAAACAAACTTTGTCGAATTGTCTCCATTTGAATTTGTTGGTTCTGTTGAGTAATATTCTGTGGGAACCCGTTTTGAATGGTAGGCATTATTAATGGTGGTATCGGAGAAGTGGCATTATTTCTATTAACATTTGGTGAGTCGAGAGTTAAGATTAAAGAACCTGAAGTTTCTGGTATTAAAGAAGATGACGAACTTTGAATATTATTATTATTGTTATCCGTATTGTTCGTTATATCAATTGTAAGTCCACTTATGAAACATGAATAGGAATCTCGTGGACTATTAATAACAGAAGTTCCAGTAGAAGTAGTATTCGATGATATATCTGATGGCAATGATATTTGGCTTATTTGTTGGACACATTCAATGCTATTAATACTATTTTCAGATACATTAGACATTAGAAAACTTGAATTTTCTCCAGACATTTATCACACAATCGATTAGAGGTAAACACAATTGATAAATAAATTAACTTTTTGTATGGAAAACAAACTTAATAAATAAAATTACACTCAACTAAGTTTCAAAAGTTTGAATAATAGTTCGAATCAAACATATTATGTAGAAATGATTTTCTTTCACCGAAAATTAATGAATTTTGAAATCAAAAAATTTAATTAATAAAAAATGTTGACGCTTTGCTTCATTAAATAAAGGAATAAAATATAATTTGAAATGATTTTATGTTTGAATGAGAAACACATTCAATACATAGAGTAGAGGGAAGTGAAGAGAGACTGGAAAACCCCAAATATTGTAGTAATGCCTTCGATATCAAATATTAACAATAACTCAAGAAGCGATTTGTGTTATTAATAATGACATTCACCAACTCGTTAGCAGAATATTTAGTCGTAAAATTAGTTTATCATTATTATTATGATCACTTATAAACAAGTTTTGTTAGAATACAATAGAACGGAAAAAAGTTTGACAAAACTTTAATATTAAATATGAGTGAAACAAATTGGTATCTGTTTACTCACATTCATTGCTGTCGAGCGTTCACTAAATTATATATTAATTGTTTCATTCAACTTAAACTAATAATAAGTTGATTTGTCTTAAAAGTTGCGATCTTTCAGCGAATTACAGTATAATTAATTTTTTACTGATTATAGAAAAAGAAACGACAAAAGAAGCATTTTGTGACGTCATTTGGGAAAAAAGATTGTGTATTTGGTGTCCCTGAAAGTTGCGGAAAATCCAGAACTTTTAATGTTTTAAGAGTTTCCAAACCTAAATGATGTTCAATAGGTTCTTAGTATTGAAAATACACAGGTTCGAGACCTTGCCATAAAAGTTGCATAACTGAAAAATATTTCAAAGGCTTGATATGAAAGTAATAAGAAGTTGTAAAAGAGCTCCAATAGTTTTAAGCCCTAAGATTACTTATTATTTGTTTGCTAACAAACTTGAAGGTCGTCTTGCTTTACACTTATTAATATTCTAGAATTAAATTTTTAAATTTTATAATTGAATAGCCTCTAAACCGTGTTTATCTATTTCAAAAATAAACTTATTTATAGAAAAATTCCTTAAGTTAAATGTTTCTGTTCATCGATTAAAATAGCATTTAAGACCATTTTATACTTTTTTTAAACAAAAATTTAAAGTTCTCTTTAAATGCATTGTTTTATCTTAAAGTCAATTTTAAGGTTATGCTAAAGAAGTGTCTTTATAAAAACAAATTATATTTGCAAAATGTTATCATTTAATTCGTTTGCTTTAAAATTATCGTTTGATGATTAGAAAAGAAATAATAACTTTATTTAACTTATGGTTTGAAAGCAGAAAAAGTAAAGAATAACAGAAAAGAAGAGAAACGAGTTTTCAACTCGTTTTCAACTCGTTTTGACACTACTTTAAGTCTATTCAATCAATCCATGATTTCATTTGTTTATGTTTTATTTGTATGAATATATTATATTTATTTCTTATCATTGAAAATGTTTAAATCCGGTTCAAATTTGCGTCAAAGCTTTGAATGAACACAAAATGATAGATTATTCAGACCTGCATTTTTGCGCATTTTCAACAGAAATTGTTCATTCAAATTGTTGAATTTTGTAATTTTTTAAAATTTTAATTGTAAAAATCCATATATTAAGCTCAACTATTTATAATTTATATATTTTCAAGAGCTTGAGCTTTGCATAACTATATTTTCGTCAATCAAATTCATGTTTTAGTTTACATGTATGTCCAAAATATGGAATGAACTCAGTTTTAAAAGCCATGTTCACTGGTTTCGTCTCTTCAGAAGCTATCGGGTCTCAAGCCTTCGGACTTCAAGTCACACACCATTTATTCCCACTCATGCCCTGAATTTCATTGAATTCACATGAAATTCTAAAATTTAATTTTTCTTCCTTTCAATACAAATCGGTAATTGTTTGTCAGTAAACACTTTTTATTGTCTCCTTTCAGGTCACGAGTATTCAATCTATTATTACTCTTTAAAAATTTTGCTTTTCAAATAAAATTTCAACTCACAAAATATTACATTCGAAAGTTTTTATTTCAATCCAAAATCATGCAACAAATTATTGTAATATAGGTTTTTCTTTCAAAATTTTAGCAGTTCAAAAATTAAGACAATTTAGTTGAAAAAATATTTAACATTTGACTATTTTTTGAGGTCATACCCTTATGTTTCATGCAATTATTGTTAAATTTATTTCTGTAAAAGACAGCGAAATAGGTGAAAAAATCAACTCATCAATAATCTTGATGAGACTAAAAATCATTCTCAAGTCTTCATCAAAATTGAAATCAAACTCATTATTCAAAATTAGATCATATAATGAGTCCAATATACTGGGGAAGGTTTCACTTTGTTTAATGCAGGTTTAATGGAATCTTCACTATAATGATTAAGTCAGTGAAATTATTAATTTAATCTAAATTTTATCGAATGATTTTTGAAGCAATAATTGAAAAATTATTGAATTTGCATTCAGAAAGATTATTGAATGTCATTTAAATTATTATTATTCTTATTTTATTTTTTTGATTGACTTCATTATTTGCTATAATTAAACAAACACTACAGACAAAACTCATTATTAAATTTGATATTATAAAATTCATTGGCTATTAGTTTTTATTTGATGAAAAGTTTCAAAACAATCAAAAATATGAATGAGTCCATTTGCGCACATATTTTATTATATCTTCTAAACTAACAAGTACTGTAAGTTATTAAAATTTGGAATTTTCGATGTTGTAATTCAATTAAATGCTATTTAATTCAAATGTTATTTAGCGATAAAATACTTCATTTTCAAAATCAATTTTCAAATATTTTAGTGAATTAGTTTATAATTTGATCAAAACTTGAAATAGAATTTTATGAGAAAAAGGTTTTTTATAAAGAATGGAATCAAAACATTCCTTAATTTTTGTGTTGAATTTTCAAGAATTTATTTATAATTTATTCTCAAAAAGTTGACTTAAATCTTAGGAATTAATATCTCATTTCATACTTTTGTTTTTTACTAATACACTAATTTATATGATATGAAAATTTGATAGGTTTATGTTCTGAATTGAAATCTGAAAAATACTTAGGAATTCTGGCAATTAATAAGTTTGGTAATACTTGTTCTATTAAAGGAGTTTTATTTTATTCTTATCTAAAAAATGCATTTTGTAAACCAATAATGAGACTTGACTATATTTGATGAAAAAATTTGAATTATATGATTTTTTTAAATTGGCAAATGTGACGCCAATCAGATTTATGTATGTGATTATAATTCAATTCAGTTTTTATTCAAAGATCAGTTTCAAATAAATGTATAGATATTTAGTTTAGTTTTCAATCGTAATTTTCATTTCACAATAATTTATAACAATTCAGCCGAAGGGCTTTGGAATATATAAAACTGAAAAACACAATGTATAAGATAATAACTATAATCAAACTCTAGTCACGTACTATTCGATCATTTGATCGATTTAATTAACAATCAAAATGACTACTCTTTCAATCTCTTGCGCACAACTCTCTAATGAAATTCAATAATTATAATGAGTTAAAATGGATTTATTTATTTAAATCAAACAATATTTTTTTTATTCAATTACTATTTTGACTGCTTGTCCTCCAGTTCTAAAAATCAATTTGATTTTCGAAGGGATTAATAAGTTTCTAAAGTTTGACAGAAATTAAAAATGACATTCTGGACAAAAAATTAAAAAAAATTGAATAATTCCATTATTCAGAAACTTTTCGCTCAAATATTCTATTGAAAAAGATATCTGAGATTTTGGCAAAAAAAGTCACTAATCAAAATATTTTGAATAATGTGTTAACCAACATAAGAAAAAAGAGTAGAAACCCATTAGTCACTAAACTTATTACTCACTTATATTTAACACATTATTCACAATAAATAAAAAAATATTTTGATTAGTGACTTTTTTTGCCAAAATCTCAGATATTATGATGAATAAAATATGATTTTGTTTCTTAGTGACCCCATATTATTGATTATTGAAATCTTTATCCGTCAAAATTGATGAGTCAATCCACGTATTTTCGTTCATTGAAAACCAAGTCTGCTCAAAATTCAGCTCAAGTTTTCTCGATCAAAAATGTGTAAAGAAAGTTCAAGTTTGTGCCTTCATTCTTAAGAGTTTTACATATTTCAAATCATATTCTTATTTTATCAAATATATTGGAGCTATAATCGACTGAAACATTTATTTTTTTAAAAATTCAATGAATTAATTAATTTTTGGGTTCTGTCTTATCATTGATAAGTTTTCTGTTTTACTAATCACAGAAACCCTTAAGCATATAATTCAATCAAATTCAATGCTTTAACTTGACTTAATGAGAATTGTAATAAAAAATAAGTTAATATAAAAACAAACAATTAAACAGTTCAAGATATAAAAAATGTTAAGAATTTGAAGCTTACCTATAAACTAAATTCAAACATAAACATGTAATTAAGTTTGTATAAAAAGTAATTTCAAAAAATAAATGCTCCTAAAGCTTGATTCATAGGAAGAGATAAAAACTGTACACTACTATATCTGTATGATTAAATGTTTCAATTTCTTCAAAACTTTTCTATTCATCAGATCATTCATTGAAAAAATTTTTTTTGTAGACTCATTAACTCATTTTCATAGTATCGATGTTTTGTTTCATAACATCATTTTGATAGTGTATTTTAGTAAAGAAAAGTATAGATAAATTAAATAAATCTCAAAATTTTCGAAAGTTTGTGAATTGTTCGAACTATTAAGCTTTGGTTTTCCCCCTCATTATCATCGAAGACAGAAATTGATTTTTCAAAAATAAAAATTCAATAGAATGCTTGAAATTGAACTAAGACTGAAGAAAAGTGCTTCAATTATAGAAACTTAAATTTCAATCAAAACTCTCGTAAAGGTTTTTCCAAAAAAACATACTTTTATTTTTGAAAAACTTTCTCATTAAAACTTTCCATTGACTTACAAAAGAGTTCTCGTGATCGTTCGTAATGATACATAATATAACGATGATTTACATCATAAAAATTATTAAAATTACCATAACTTTAAAACAAACATTAAGATAACAGATTTGAATGCTTTGATCAATAAATTAGATAAATATTCTAAAATCTAAAAGTATAGGGCAATTATATTAAGCACTTTCGGTAGCATTTCAATCTTCGAAAATATAGGTGGCATTTACGGAAACGATACTTTATTTGTATTCATCTAAAGCATATCTCCTCATCCGGCATAATATTTTATGTTTATGAATAATTCCGTGCTATCATTCTATTGAAATTTGTCCACAACCTTGTTTTCATTAAAAGTTCTTCCCTTTACAAAACTCGATGGACAGTATAGTATATAGTATTCGTATTTCTAAAACTATTCTGAAATTTAGTGTTCATTTTGCTTGATATATGAAGTTCTTCAACTTTCCACTAAAATCTACAGAAAATTCAATTCACTTCTTTATAGATAAGTTAATTTCTATTATAAATTAATAATTTTTTTGATGAAAATGATTAAAAAATGAATGAGTTAATTCATTTGTTGGTTTATATAGTAATTTATTCATTTCTTTGAATTGAAAATTCATACGTGTAAACAAATAGTGGTCCCGGATTTATCACACTTTCACTACTTTAAAAAGTATGTGTAATTGTGCCTCTTTTAGTACATTTGACTTATTTTTTTATTTGCACACATATTAATTGCTACAAAACTTAAGTCAAAGTGATGTATATTTTGTGAACTACTCCCCGGTTTATTTTTTCCTGTGTTTAATCATGTGTGTAAATGAGAATAAAACATCTTATGAAGAAAAAATTCACAAATACTCTCAAACGGTTTACATCAAACTTATGTTGCGATTTCTCGAATTTCGAGATTAGTTTTAATTATTGATTATGAAAATTGTAATCAATTTATTGCGTTGAAAAGTGACTTCGAAAATGATTTTATTGATTTCATTATTGTGTTCAATGAACTTTGTGTTATCTCAAGATTTTGTCGAAATCCCTTTATCTCAAGGAATTGTAAGAGGTTTTAGAATAAGAACATCACTTTATAGAGAAGCGTTTGCTTTTTTGGGTATACCTTACGCGACACCACCTTATAATCAATTGAGATTCAAAGTATATCTCAAATATGACATTTCTATAAATATACAACTGACTAATAGATGTGATTTATTCTTCAGCCACCAGTTCCACATCCAGGTTGGAGTCGAGTACTCGACGCCACAAACTATAGGTCTATGTGTCCACAGTATGATTCAAGAGGTACTCAAATAGGGAGTGAAGACTGTTTGTTCTTAAATGTTTTTACACCTAATATTAGAGTGAGTCAAAACTTATTTAAAGCTTTGATACGGGTATCAATAATTTATAGTTTCCTTAATAACTACAGAATATAAACTTTTTTGTTCTTATTATTTTACTGAATTTGATAAAATCTATTTTTATTTATTTCGACGCATTCAATACTCAAATGAAATTTGTTTTTTTGCTCCAAATTATTTGATAAGTATTTGTACGGTTTCTTTGACTAATTAGAGACAGTGGAAAGCATTTGAAACAAATACACAATTTCCTGTCATGGTTTACATACAAGGTTAGAAATGTTAATATTCTAATAATTATATTTATTAAACACTTATAAAAATGAACAATTTATAGCTGAATCTTTTGAGAACGGCGACAGTGCTCTATATGGGGCTGAAAAACTTTTAGATCGTGAAGTAGTTGTCGTTACTTTCAATTATCGCGTGGGTATATTAGGTGATAAAGATTTGTCAGCTTTTAATATAGTATTTCTCACTCATCCCATTTAAATGTTTGTTATTCTTTCGAAAAGGATTCTTGAGTACTGATGACGAAACAGCTCCAGGAAATTGGGGATTACATGACCAAAAGTTAGCACTTGAATGGGTTCGCAATAATATCGCTTCATTTCATGGCGACCCTAATTTGGTCACTATTTTTGGTCAGGGAGCGGGTCTGTACATATATTATACATATAGCTTTAGTACAATACCAATTGTTCTATAATTGTTGAACAGGTGCTGCGGCAGTCATTTATCATATAATATCTCCCCTCTCTAGAGGTTTGTATTCGATTACCGATATTTCGGACAATATTTTTATTGATTGATTTTTCACGACAGGTCTTTTTCATCGTGCAATAGCACAAAGTGGTTCTGCACTTTGCGATTGGGCTATCGAGAGATCACCGCTTTTATTTGCAAGAGAAGTAGCACAAAGTGTGAATTGTCCCACTTCTAGGAATACTGATTTAGTCGAATGTTTGAGAAAAATACACTTCAGTCAGATATTAAAAGCTCAAAGTAGAGGAAAAGTATTCAATCGTTTCATTTATTTAATGTATTGCTTATGAATTGAGTTTTAATCGGATTTTCCAAACAGATTTTTGGTGAATTTCCTCAAAGAGCCGCACCTGTTATAGAAAGAACAGGTATAAATAGGTTTATTCCCGATGACCCGAAAATATTATTAAATTCTGGTAACTTCGCAAAGATTCCTTTGATAATTGGTCTGAATAAAGATGAAACTTCATATTTCTACCCGAGTCAGTACTTTATAATAAATTTATTTTGAATCTCAATTTTATAACTGATAAAGTTTTTAAAATTTGATTTTTAATTAGTATTAGTGAATAACAGACAATTTCGTAGCGATCCAACAGTTTTGGAAAACATAGTTTTACCACAATTTTTAGACAGCGCAACACGTTTTAGTGGTTTGAAGCAGAAGGAAATTTCACAAACTATTTTATTCAGATATTTCAATCGCGTTGATATGATGAATATTTCTGATATAAGTTTAAGATTCATTAACGTTAGTTTCGTTTCAAGTATTTTCCTAAAAATTAGATGAACTCAAAATTGAATAATTTTATGAATCATTAAAAATAGATGAGTTCAGACGCACTTTACACGGGATGTATAGATGAAACTCTGAAACTTTATTCTGAACATAGAGACGCACCCACTTATATGTATTTATTTGCATATAAAGGACTAAATAGTTTGGTCAACTTATTAGTAGATAACACACAAACATTGTTTGACACCGGCGTCTGTCACGGAGACGAACTCTTCTATCTATTTGATCTCAAAATTAGTTCTAAACGATTAGCCAATAATAGAGATGTACAGATTCGAGAAAGATTATTAACTCTTTGGACAGATTTCGCCAAATATGGGTATTCACTACTTTCTAAAATTTAATTCAATAAAAGCATGGCTTATGTGAAATGATTTGATTTCTAAAAATAATAAAATTTAATTAACCGAACAGTTATGCACCAAAAACCATAAACTATGAATACCCGCGTTGGGAACGTTTTGATTCCGAGAGTTTGCATTACTATCGAATTGATAACGATTTGCGTCCAGAACGTGCTTATCGTCAATCAGAAGCATACTTTTGGTCCCGACACTTACCGAGTCTTTTTGGTATTTCTCCTGTAGTCCAATCCCTTTCAAATGGAAGACCAATGTATAAGACCCTCGCCTGGGCTATGGTTGCAGTTTCATTATCTTTATTACTATTGATTGTAATTCTTTTAGCAGTTCTTTATTACCAAAGAAGAAGTCAAAGTTTTAGAGCTCAAACCACAGACGGGTCGCGAATATCGGGCGGTTCATCGACTCTGTATTAATTGGATTTGATATTTGTTGCAATAAAATAGTTATTAAAACAATAATTACTGACCGAATGTCTGATTTAGCTCCAGATCTACTCTTTAATGATTAATAATCAGTGACTCATTTCAATGTTTAACAACAATACAATTATTTCTTTTATAACATTAAATCAAATCTTAACACAAACATACACTGAAATACAGCTAAAACCAGAAGTAAAGGCAAATCATATTATATTTTCAAGTGTATGATGTCTTCAAGATTGAAAACTTTAACTTTACATCAAGTAATATCATATGAAACTTAATTACAATCAACAAAAAGTGCACTTTTAATCCGTGCCTATATTTCTGGACTCAATTTTTAGATATTATTTTAACAATTTTTATCAGACTGAAAAGAGATCTTCAAAAAGTTAATTGAAGAACAATCAAAATGAAGGCTTAAACTTATACTACTTCTCATGGATAATGTTCTGTTGGAAATCAGGTTTAATCGCTTCCTGAAGTTCTGATGCATACAATTCTAAGCGTTGTGTCATCTGAAAAGTAATGTAAAAGTTATCATAAGTTTTAACGAAACTAAAATAAAAGTCATTTTTTAATGTCAGAGAACTAAAGAGTATTTAATATCGAAAGACCGAACAAATTACTGAAATCGTATTTGGTTTCAGTTCTTGATATAATATTAGAGTTTATTTAATTTTATTAGAAGTCTAATGACTTGACATAAACACCTAAATCTATGTTATAAAATATTAAACATATGAAGAACAGAAACCATGTTTTTACTTAAATTTGTAAAAAGTCAAAAATCGCACTTTCGATAACAAAACATATTTTCCTTAGTCATTGACCTAAAATTCAAAATTGCTTTATAATTAACATATTTTTATTCTTGTACTATAAAAATAAGAATATGATTGCTTTAATAGAGTCTACTTTTATTCTTTGAATTTAATTTCAAGCCTTCGATGAGAAGGAAGTCAAAATTCAATGAAAAACATTTTGATCAACACTAAAAGCTTCTTCTTTAGGGGTTTTGAAGCCTATATACAAAACCCTATCAACGCATAAATCATAACATTTAATAACTTAAGGATAAAAATAAACTCAAATAAAGCTAAAGAAGTGACCAATCATTATATCAACTAATTATTGTTCAACTAAAAGAATTTGAAAAAGTGTTTGAATACCCGAAAACCCCAGTGATCTTTGACCTGACGACACAAATTTAAATCGACTTCTGCTATGAGTAGTCCATCGTTAACACGAGATAATCCTGGAGTACGCGACCCATCAGGACCTGCGATATAACTCGAACCATAAAAATGACCAAAATCTTTATGAGCGGGTTTTCCATCTCCTGAAGAAAATTCATTGGGAAATATTTCCTAAAAAATCAACTCATATTATTTGAATTTTTAATATATTTATGGCATTTGATTACAGTTCCGACTCTATTGATAGCACACGTGAAGTAATGATTAGCGATCGCAGCATTTCTGGCTTCGATGGGCCACAAGGGCTCACTCAGTTGTCCAACAGTTGCAGACGGATTAAACACTATTTCTGCGCCATTGACCCCATACATCAGCCAATTTTGCGGATGATGTCTACCATAGCATATATTAACAGCTAATTTACCAAATTTCGTATCGAACACCGGATGTCCTAAATTGCTTTCCATATAATAAGTTGACTATAATTTAAATTTTCACTCAAATAAATTCTATTCTTTCAATTTGAATAAATAGATATTAGATTCAGACCTCATTGAAGTCTCCGACACGTGGAATGTGATTCTTTCTCGACTTTCCGATAACTTTACCGGTATTTGAAATAACGACAGCTGTATTCCACAGAACTTCTCCGTGAGATTCATCTCTTTCGAGAATTGGAGATATGATAACCATGTCATGCATTCGCGCGATCTTAAAATTAAATTGAATTAAGGTTGAAATATATATTTTCAACTCTGTAATGAACCTGTTGTAAGAATGTAGTGGTGGGTCCATTCTCTGCACTCTCTGCCAACTCAATCCACGGTAACTTTTCTCGCGTGCAAAACGCAAACGGCATCGCTTTATTCGAGCAAATCATTTGATTTAATTTCATTCATAATTTATATACAATAGTATTGCGATTCTAAAGCAGTGATTCTCAAACTGTTTGAGGTGTTGACCGATTTTTCAATTGAAAACTTGGCGAACACTCAAATCAAAGATGAAATTTAACTAATTTTATGTGAAATCAATGTAAATATGAGTGCTATTGTTTATCATAAGTACTATTATATCATGTTTATCATGTTCAACATTGGAGGTCTATTCTTAGATATTGATATATTTTCTTTGAAGATATAATAAAATTCAAACATTAAGACTTTCTATTGTTAATCTTCATAACTATCTGTTGTTTATTGCATCGCTTTTATTAACTTATAATAAGTTTTATCTTTAAGAATATTATAGAAAAACTATAGAGTTATTTATTATTTATGACTCACTCCAGGCTTCTTGAAAACAGACTATATTTACACCAGAAAGAGCTGCAGATGTGATAATGTCAGCGATTCTCTTATGGATAGCATTTCTTTGTTGAGTCAATGGTGCGGTTGTCGGCAATACTATCTTATTCTGAATTATTCCTATTCTAACAATTCTTGGTTTCCGAAGTTCTTCACTTTTGGCTTCAAATATAAATCCTTTGATTTCAAATCCTTTATTATCAGCAAAATCTATCGCTGTTTTAGGTATTGTTAGTTTACTAACAAATATTCAACATTTTTAATTTGCTTCAAATTTCAATAACTTTCAAAACTCACGTCAATTCCTTTCCGTAAAGTATTCTTTTAACTTCTTTCAGATCTTCCTCTGGAATATTCCTCTCAAGACATTCTTCGATTCCGGAATATATTGAATTATCAGCCATTTTAGTGTACTTTTTGATAAATATTTGTAATGTTAGCCCTCATCTAATGCTAATTGAAGTCAAGGTCTCATTAATATACTAGAAGTTTAAAATTTAAGTAAACATTTCAGTGAATTATTGGCACCACTTGTGTGTCAAATCATTATTTATACTGTATATTAAAAAGTACGGGTTTTTAGAAACTGAATAAATAATAACTCATTATATTCTTGAGAACTCAATCTTTAAGTTTAATTTAATTTTAAAGATTGTATCGAAAAGTTATGCTATTTTTGGCTCTAAATAGTTTGATAACTAATGCTGAAACATGTGTTGATATTAATAAATTAGTATTAACTCAAACATAATATTCATTTATATGATATAAATAAGTGTTTAATACATTCTTACTAGCCTGGGAACCCGTGCTAAAGCACGGTCAAAATTTGGGCCTATCCATAAATTACGTCTTTAAACAATTTCGACGTAATTTATCAATTGATACCCGTTGTGAAACCCCCGGGTCATACTGGTTCTAATGATACCGGTCTTATGTCTGTATCATGTCCAGGA
>JAQFXV010000722.1:0-18580 GCA_034694065.1 Camisia spinifer
TGTCCTCTTTTAGAATATTCATATCAAAATTTTAAATTATTTGATTTCGTCAATTTTTTACTTAACTTTAATTGTATTCTTTTTACTCATACTATTTTTAAGTTCAATATCTCTCAGATGATTGAAACCAAAATTAATTTAAAAACATTTACATCTAATTATATTCATTTATTTTATTATATTTCTTAAATATAAACTCATAAGTATTCAAACAATGAATTACATGATCACTGGGTTTAAGACATGACTCAATTCACACGTGAGGAACCTTTCATTTTGCAAAATTTGCTATATTTTTAAAATTTATGACTTTATATCATGTAAGTTATGGATAAAGATTCCGAAAAAATGTACATAAAAATCATTTAAACAATTGAATGACAGAGAAAAATGATCAATCACTATATTTCAATTTTTTTAATATTATATTCAATCGATAAGTTTTCGTAAATCTTAATTGAATTTTTCAATCAAATGATTTTTCAGATATCAGTTTAGGTTACTTTAAAAATAGTTCATAACCGGATAGAATGAGTTGAAACCAAACAAATCTATTCCTCAAAATTATATCTATAATAATATTTAATCGAATTCAAAGATTTTTTGAAAATTCTTCTCTGTGATTGAATTGTTATATTCTATTAATATTTGACATTCATTATAAAATAGTTTTTTTTGAGGTTTTTTGAGTTAATTTTTTTTATAACTTTTGTTGTTTTTAAGTCAAAATGCATTTTCAGGTGTCAATTGATTCTGTGCATGGAATGAACTTTTTTAATTCTCTATCATTTAATTGACTTCATATGGGATTTCTTGAAAGTTCAATTGAATTGTGGAATATTTTTCTCGAACAATAAAAAAGTTTGAGCGCAAAGCAATCGGTGAACTTATTGAAAAATAAATTTAAAAATCACAGTCAGGTTACTATTTATATAATTAAAATTGAACTTAATCTTGACTTTCAGGTTTATCAACGTTTTGTTGAACATTATCGGAAACATAGGCAGTAATTCTAGAGTCATGTATTTGAATAGTTCCCGAATCCTTCAAATAAGTGGGGTTTTCAAATGATACGCCACGGGTTTGAGGGGTTTTATTAATGTAATGAAATTTATAATAATAAATAATTGCTGTGACTCCGAAAATAATGAGTACAACACCAACACTTATTCCGAGTATAACTTTTAATAATTTATTGCCTAATGATGTGGAACGAGATTGAGATCCTCTTATAGTGACGACCAGAGGATCAGTAAAAACGCTCAAACCGTAGTGATTCCCAGATTTGACCACAAACTCATACATCTTTTCAGGTTCAAGATTTTGAAGTTCAAACGAAGACTTTTCCGTTTGGTTTCTCATGAGATCACGAGACCCGACAGGTCTAAACAAATTAAATACAAACTTGAGTTTAAACAATTACGTTGTAAACAATTATACCTCCAAAACACGCGATACCATTGCACTAATTCTGAATTTTTTTCAGGTGGAGTCCATTCAACCATAACTGTATTGTCATCAATGAATTCTTGAACGTGAACATTAGTTGGCGGTCCCGGTAATAAAGCCTTCCCTTCTTGAAAACAAGATATGATTTCTCTCGCAGAGGAAAGAATACAAAGTGAAGGTATGTTAACTTTAAGGCCTGCACACCATCTCAAACAGCCATTTGGCACTTGTCGTCTACGACAGCATTGTCTGTGATCGCTTCCATCTTAACATTTTCAAACCAAATACAATGTGTTTCAATTGAAACGAATAAATGAATGTTTCTCTAAATTTAATAGAAGTAATAGAACAGACCTGCGGCACAATTCATCAATTTATCCAATTCACCAAAACATTCAGGACGTGAAAGCGCTTCTTCGATGTCAATATCTAATGTACAAACACTTCTACACTCATCAATAACTCCTTGCTCTGCACAACAGCCTATTTAGAAAGTTTTTAAGTTTAATCAACTCTTTAAAAAACTGATCGATTAATATTCATAAACTTAATGTGAATCAAAATTCTATTAAATTGATTGATAAGCAAAAACTCACTGCTTGTATTTCTCGGCTTAATATATTTTGATAATACTTCGAGTGTCAAAGATGTAACAGACTTTCCCAATTGATTTTCAGCCGTACACCTGAAGAATATAATGGAAAGAATATTAAATAAAATATATAAAAGTGACTGAAATAATGTTACATATAATTTCCTGTATCTGATTTTGAGGTACTTTTAATGATCAGAGTGTATATCCAGGTCGAAGGGACCTTAAAAAGTTAAAACAAGTCGTTGTTTAGAATTATTTTCACATTTTTTCTTTTTAAATTAGTGACCATAGTATACCTCTAAACGCGGAACAGTTATTATGTCAATGTTGTCATCAGCTCTCAATTGAACTATATCTGCATTCATCTGTTTAAACCATGACATTTTTGGTTGAGGCTATCAATTGAGATTTGAATAATATTTGAGTGAAATAGAGTTTAAAATAACAATTCAAAACTAACATTAGCTGAAATTTGACAAATAAGACGAGCAGTCCCTTCAAGTGGAGCTGTTGTGATTTGAGGTAATCCCATTACGAGTGGCTTAACTGAGAAAATTAGATTAATTTAATAGTGAAAATAGATTTCAAATGAGTTTTAAGCATACACTTGATATAAATATCTAAAGAGCTTTGGGCTGACTGCGCATCTTTTCCGGCGCCATTCACAGCATAACACGATACAGAAGTTAAGTTTCTGTTGACATTTGCAATGCTAAAAGTTAAATGTCTAGATTCTTGTTTCTTAACCAATAGTCCATTGATGAACATTGATATGATTGGAACCGGTGTTCCCATCGCTAGACACATTATGGTTATATTTGATCCTTCTATTATAGGACCCGCAGGAATGATTACAGGCATTTGAACTGCTGCTGGTATAGCAGGATCAGTCCACGCAAGTATTATTTCCGAAGAAGAACTCGTTTGATTTTTATCAGATATCGCCTGAACTGCTAACGCATACTCTGAGTTATAGGTGAGGTTTGTTAAATATATTGTAGCATAAGCTGTCCTTACACTAAACCAATTGTCTTTTGTTGGGCTGGAAGTTATTGCTGTTCCATTGATTGCCTTAAAATAAACAATATAACTGACAGAACTATCTGAAGGAACATAGAGTGGAGGCAACCATTTCAAAGTGATTGAATCTACAGTTTGATGAATTAATTCAAGAGAATGCGGTGGACCTAACTTTGAGTGGACTATATTTGTTCGGTTCATCTCCTTCTGATCCGTCTTAACCAATAAAATCAAAGATGGAAGTGAAACACCGTAAAGATTATGAGCCGTTACATAAATGCTGTAATGAGTGTTAGGCTCGAGTTTACTGATCACTGCTTTAGTATCTGTAGCATTGATGGTCTCTTTATGTTCTAAAGGGTGTAAAGGTATCAGATTATCAGTCTTTCCGTATCTAACTTGATATGAGATATGAGCCGCATCTTTATCTTCAAAAGCAGGCTTCCATTGAATGTGAACACTATCTTTAGTGATGAAATTAGTATGTAATCCGAGTGGCATTCCTGGCAATAAACCCGTTCCCTCTTCCATACACTGAATAATTTTGCCGAAATCTTGTGAACATCTGTGGGTCACAACTAATGAGGACGAGTCGAGAAGTCCAGCACAAACATTAAGGCAAGAGTCAGAAACATCTCTTCTTCTACAACACGGCACATGATTTCTGCCACCGGCTCCACATCTTACTAATGTTGACAATGAATCGACACAAGAAGACGACAAATTAAAAACATCGGCCACTTTTACTTTATAAGAGCAAAGCGGTAAACATTTTTGAGCCAATGAAGCCCTTACACAACATGCGGTTTCATTGTATCCCATATTTGTCTCCTCGAGTTCTACTTCTTCAGGTCTTGAAATTTGTGGCGTTGAAAATAAAACTCTTACTGAGCCCTGACTTACGCCATATTTATTGACGGCCGAAACAAATGTTTCGTAACGATATCCAGGCTTTAAGTTGTCGAGTAAATAAGGAGATCGAGTGCTCACTTCGATTTGGTATATATTTGGACTATCAGTAGAAGTCTCTCTCCAATGGATGTAATATTTTAATACAGTGTTCGCCAACTTTTTCGGTGCTTTCCATTTAAGAACAGCCCAATCGTGATGAACATTACTTACACGAAATTCTTGAGGTTCACTCGCGAGCACTTTGTGGTGATCTAATATGCAACTCGTGTAAGCCTATAGTTTTTGAAAACAAATTTGTATTCATCATAATTTTAAAAGATTTGAAAAGAGGAAACACTTACTGACATGTGATCCAAACAAACGAAGTGACGAAAATCTATTATAAATTGTATTGAAACAAATAAATATAAAAGCTTAAAATCAACTTATTCAAGATGACTGACCTATTCTTTTAACATTTCCCTGACATAAAGTCAAGCAAACCGGTGAAACTCCTCTTTGTTGACAACAATTTGAATGATCAGTCCATCCGTTTTCACTTGTTTCCAATGACATACACTTGAAGGTGACATTAGCCCTGAGAGGGATAAATATATTAAATAATAGTGTATGAATGGTAACAATGAATGGAATGAAGTGTAAGTTGTATACCACGGCGCACAAATCATTAGATCAGACAGACTCGCAGTGTCTGCCTTTGTTGGATCACATAATGTATTGAGACATCTGTCTAACATCACACCATTTTCTTCACAACATTTTCTAATATTCGGCAGCTTTGGTTCAGTTTTGGCATCGATTGGAGGTATTTTTTGTGCATCTGATTCAGGAGTTAATGTGAGTGCACGCAAAGCATTTGTAGGTAAACTACTGCCAAACTTATTCATAGCTGTCATCGAAATTTCATACATTGTAAATGCTTTCAAATCTTTTATGATAAATTCGCTTTCAGTTGCATTTATAACAAAAGACAATTGCAAACCATAAAGAGATGGACGAGAATTATCTTTTATTTTTAGATTATTTATTTTTTTATAATCTTCAAAATCATCAAAAGTATGGAGTTGTGTAATATTGATTTGATATGAATCTGTTTTTTCAGGCGTAGAGTTTTTTGGTTTATACCATTTAAGTTTCAATTCAGTGGTTGAAATTGGTTCGACTGTAACATCTTCTGGTTGTGGTGGAAGAGTTTCAATGCCTTCAGCAATACATGCGAGCATTGGTGCCGCATAACTCATACAAGTAAAATGATCAGTAACTGTGGTCAAAGTGAAGTTTCCCACACATACTGGTAGACAAGTTTGTGGAATGTTCTGTCTTTGACAACATCCTAAATTATTTCTCCCATCGTTAAGACATTTTGAAATACTTGGCAAATGTTGAAGACATGACTCTATAGTTTGGTGAGGAATTTGGTTATTGATTAGTCCACTCATAAGGCATAGATTATGACATATATCAGGAACCCCTTCATCAACACAACAATCAGTGTAATTATGATTTATATCAGTGATGTCGACATTAGGTTTGCCACTGTTTTCACTTGATTCGGGTTCGATTACACTTAAAAGCCTAGCGATTTGTTGTCTTGGATTTGAATTAGTTTCACAAATATAAATGCCTGAATCGCTTAACTGCGAATTTTTGATCTTCAAAACCCAGACCTCGTGTTCTGTAATTGAAAAACATACTGATATTGAACTACTCATAACACAATTTGATGTAATAAAGATTATTACCGGAATGGTGTAGAATCGAAAAGCGTGTATCGCTTGTGATTAGAATATTTCCTGCAGAGATTACATCAATGTTTTGCGAATTTTGGTCAGGGATTATGAACTTGAAGAGAACCGTATAATTCTCCTGATTTTCTACTTTGCAATCAATATATGCGTCTTCGCCCACAAATATAAGTATAGCTTCTTGTGATGTCTCATTCAAATTCGGGAGTCCTTTGATTTCAAATGAATTAATTTGAATAAATAAATTTTAAAATGATTTTGAGTGCGATTAAAAAGTTTAATTCAACTAATCTTTTTCGAAAATTAAATATACTTGACTTCAAAGTCATTTAAACAATCGATTGAATCTCAAATTTGATGGTAAAGATGAAAAATAATCCTGACTTCATATCTATTTCATTAATATGTCATTTATATTCACTCGACATTGAGGTATTTTATTAAAAACATCGCTATAAGATTTTACAATTGATTATAATAATTATCGGAGACTTAAGTTAAAATAATTAATTTTTTCTAAACATTCTTTTAATGAATGCCTTAATTGTCTATTATTTGAATCAAAACTATTTTGGGCTCCTATTATATAATCCTTTTCATATCTTTACATTATATTTTGCTCATAAATTGTTTCAAAGCTCACCTAAACTCAGAATTTGCAAATCGAAATTCGTTAAAAAGTCATTTTGAAACAGTTCTAATGCATCTAAATTCAAATTTTCACTTAAGAATAATTCATTAATTCAATAATTAATTTTTCGTAGAAATATGACTCAAATTTTAATTATTTTAATCGACGAATTATTACTTGACTATTATTTGATAATTACCGGCTTTTAATCTGTAAGCAAAAGTTTTGCGAACTTTTAGCGAAAGTTTTGCGAACTTTTAGCGAAAGTTTTGCGAACTTTTAGCGAAAGTTTTACGAACTTTTAGCGAAAGTTTTGGCTATTATTGAGTATACGTGTGAGACACTAATGTCTATCTAATGTCTTGTAGAATATATTCGATAATTTCAAAAGCATTTATGCTCTTTATGTGAATTTATCTGCAGGACAACAATTCTCATTAATATACTTATTTCTTTCATGACTTAATTAGTTTTTTCAGAGTCAGTAAATTGACAAAATTTCAAAGTTTAAAAATAATCAACAGTTTCTCTTTACTAATCGTGCTGTGAATATATGGAGCGTAAAATGACTAATAAAATATTGTAAGTTATGATAATAATCGTTGTAACCACTTATGAAAGCTTATTTAATTATTGTCAAAGTATATAAATTATAGCAAATGCTTGAGAAGTAAACTCCAAAAAATGGTAATAAGCAAACACTTTGACCCATATCATAGTTATAAAATGAAAGAAAAAACAGAATAATTCAATGTCAAATACATACCTTTCGCTCTTTCCCAAAATAAAATCATTAAAATAGTTAGACTAAGAAATATACTTTGCTTAAGCATTGTTAGTGTCTATTCAATTATTGAATATCACTTCAATTTTTAGGAGTTAATCAAAGTATCTTAGGATGTAATGTAGATGTCCTTGAATTGCTTTTCTTCAAATTATAACTGTAGAGAATATCTGAAACAAAGAAAGATGATGTCAAATTCATCAGTCCTTCAATATAACACCTAATATCTAAACTACAATTATAAATAATTAAAAATTTATAAATTATTAAATACATGAAAAACTTTTTCCAATCGAACAAAAATTAAATTTGAAAAATTTTAAATTAAAGAGAGAAAGAAGACTTGATATGTCAAGTATATTAATCATTACTAACTTATCTTTATTGCAAAAATTACTTCTTGTTTAGAGACTTATTTCAAATTTAATGAAAGTCATAAATTTGAAAATTAATTCGTCACTTGAAAGATAATTTTCCAATTATAATATAATGGTAATGACATAAATTCAATCAAAAGGTTCATTTGGATTCAATTCTAGGCATAATAGTTGACAATTTCGACTCAATAACTTTGCTTTTGTTGAAGTAATTAATTCATGAAATTTTTTAAAGCATAAAAACTGAATTTTTGTTAATTTGCAAACTTTATTGAAAAGAAAAAAGTTTGAATTGGAGTGAAATGAATATACCTTTTAGATGGAATTATTGAAGTTGAATATAAGTTATCTGAAGCATAAAGAAAGTGAAAGACGTCAATAAATCTATTTCACTGAATTGTATTTCATATAATTAAATGCATTATATGCTGAATCATTTGACATAACACTGAATTATACAGAACTTTTTCTTCAATTAAGTCTAAGAAACATTGAATTGACCCGTTTTGGAGCAAATATTTGGAAAACTGTTTTTTATTTGTCACTGGAGTTAAAATTAATGTTTGTTCCACAAAAACATTTAATTTAATGCCACAGTAGTGTTAATGTAATAATAATAATAATGTTCTCTAACTCGAGATTTACCAAACCTTGTGTGCAAACTAATTATTTGATAAGTGACACAATTCTATAGTGAATAATATACTAAATACTAACATAACTTTCAATTTTAAATAAATCTAAAGATAAAAACAACAAAAGCGTTCAAATTAAGGAAACTTTGAAATTTTTGTCCGAAAATCACAATTTATTTCCGGATTCAATACTTTTTAATACATTTTATGCTTCATTCGACAACTATTATGTCAATTAAAAAGAGAAATCTGGCACACCTTCTATTTAATATGTTATTATTGATAAAATTCAACTCATTAAATACATAATTAAAATTAATTAGCATTCAAAGAATGAAATGAACTTTATTTTGAAATTGAAATCTATGTCTCATTAAATGATTGCATAATAATTAGCATAAGATTCGTAAAAAGCGGTCAAAAAGGGAAAGCGAAAAAGTGATCGAAAGAGAAAAATGCAAGAAATCTTACCCGTATATGAATGACAAAGTCAGTTATGCAACATTTCTTATAAACAGAAACGTGACTTATATTAACTTAGAATCAATTTTTACATAACAAACTTTAATGCTATCCATTCTATAACTCAAGCTTCGAATGATTGTAAACATAAACACGACTGGGATTTGAGAAGCCTTAACGTCTAACTAAGTGAAAGATCTTTTTTATTTGCTTTTGTATAACCGGTTTTGTGGTGCAATGTTTGCATGTTTGCAATGTCTCTGCGCTTCGCACTGTACTAAATAATGGATAGTAATAAAGATGGGCCTTAAATTTGCTTCAAAGGCTCCACTTTTACCTTTCTTTGATCATCAAGGAATCGAGGAAAGTAACTCTCATCACATCACTTGTCCTTGAAGTTTAATTCTCTCTCTCTCTCTCTCTCTCTCTCTCTCGCTCTCCTCCCTCTCCAAATCATTTACTCGTCTCTATTCCTCGATTCACTTCAACGAATATTAGTGAAAGTTATATTGATAGCAATGAAAATCATTTAGGAGTGTCATAAAATCAACCAGAATTTAAACTTCAAGGTTCAGACTTTTTGAACTTTGTAAAGTCTATCATTATTTCTTTTATTGAGATTCTGAATATAAATGATCGAAATTACAGAAGGTTTTGTATTTGAGAATCTCAATAAACTTTTTAAAATTAATCCTTCATAATAAATGTCCCACTAATCACATGAGAAATGACACCTAACATTACAAGTGTAATACTTTTTCATCTTCGAGGGTACAGAACGACCTAAATCACAACATCAACATTCACTCATTCACTTACCTAAATACACAAATAGGTAAATAATAAATATTTATCAGATCTATATATGCAATAAAACAAGATCTTAACGAATCAACAACTTTTTCGATTAGTTTTTTATTTTAATTAAAGATCTCAATTAGAACCAAACGAACACTTTATAAAACAAACAAATTGCACATGACTTTAATATCCAATTCAATCAAATTATTAAACAAAAAGTTTTGCGAAAAACAAAATAAATTTCTAGAATTCCATTTCAGGTGAATGTTTTGATCGGTGAAAACTACAGAAAAGTTGAGTTATGCTTTTGTTAAACAAATACTAAGTTAATATTTTGTGAAATAAAATTTTCAGTATAAGTATTGTATGAGATTTACTGAACTGTGAAACATATTCCGGTTATGTTCTATATTAGACCTACAGTTCAATGTAGAATTGAGTCCTAATGAATTTCCACTTTTTTACCAATTACCTCAAAACTAAGCATTATCTACAGCTTTCAGATTAATAGATAAATCATTTTTATTTTCAAAATTCGTTGCTTTAGATTCAAATCATTTATTTATAGTCTATCCTTCATAGGAGAAAATTCTGATAATTAGAGGGAATAGCTTTCAAACGTCTCAAATCATCACTTCCACAACTTTTTATGAATCTTGAATTTTGATTAAAGCTGTTCTTATGAATATTAGTGACTGCACAGCCTTGAGTCTCAATTTGTCTTAAGTTTATTTCTTAATGAAATCAATTTATCAGTATATAATCAAAAAATAATTTTCTTTCAAACAAATTCCCAATTAGTTAGAAATTACTCTATGATGAGAATATTGATGAAAGCGTACCAATCATTGAGAAATGTGAACCCAAAATGATTGAACCAATCATTGAGACGAATCATAAAGATTTCAGACAATGAAAGTTATAATTATACTTTTGAAAATGTAAGAAATAATTTATTGGATAAAATTAATCCCATTGAAGGACAAGAATTAAGAAAAGTAAAATCAATTTATCAATATTTGACACTTCGAATAAAATAATGTTTGAATTGTTGATTGACTTCTAACACAAGAGACTTAAATATTCTGATATAGACATCATAATTAACTTAGATATTAATGTTTGTTTCAAATCACTTGAATTCTAAAAGTTAAAAAATCTCAAAATTAGAACCAGATTTTATTTGGTTGAATCGAAAAACTTTTAAGATTAAGTTAGAAAAAAATTAATACTATTGTAAAAGGTTAGGTATCTGTATATTGAAAATTGATTGCATTAAAGTCTATATTATTTTAAATAACTTCTATTCTCTCATAAAAAGGATATCAAATTGTATCAAAATTAATGATTTTCAATTCAAAGAATAATTTTCAGGAAAAAATGTTTTATGTGTTCACTATTGATGTTCTGTTGAAATCCTCTAATTCTATATTTCAAGTTCTATAACATAGAACATAACAAAATTATATTTAATATATCATTATGTTATCATTCGTTACTTTATTCAATAATAAATAATTAATAAGTAAATTATATTTTTCTTTGCATTATAACTAACGAGTAAAGACTTTAAACAAATCACAACTAATATTTTTGTGGCCCAACCAAAAATCCCATATCTTTTAGTTTAATAGTAATTTCGATCTGCAAAGTCTTTCGAAACTTTTCCAAAAGTTGCTCAAATAGTTTCACACAATTCAGACTCAATTTTATTCTATGAGTATCTGTTACTATGCATTGAAAAGATTATTTACTAGAAATTTAACCGAATTATAATATGATTATTTCTTCAAATTGAGGATTAAAAAATATAATAAATTTATTATTATTGATATCATGTTATTCTCAATGCAGTATTCATTAAAACAAAGATAATTCACATAAATAATAGTAAAGATTAAGTTATTTATTGAAAGAGAAATATTCCTCAATCATCGAAACGCGTGAAAATTTACAATTATTTTGACTGCTATTGGAGTCTGAGTTTGAGCGTAAGCTATAGTGAACTCAATGTATAAGAACGTAAACAAACCATTTGAATTCACTTCATGTCAACCTTTAATAAATTGTCTCATTTTTAAATTTAATTATTAACCACTCATTTATCACTTAAATTATGTTTTATAATAAATTTTAACTATGCTTTTAATAGTAATTCATTTAAATAATGACTAAAATTAAGTTATTATTGAAATTAAAGTCAAGCAATAGTTTGAGTGAATTATTGTGACGAATGATTAGAAAATATTGAATGTTATGATTGATTGGAATTCATTAATAAATGTCTCATCACTTGTCGTCAACAGTAAATCACAATCAATATCATAATAATCATAATAATAGGTCTCAAAGAGAGAGACGTATTGAGACATCAGAAATAAGTTGTTGTCTAAAGTATTTAATATTTGGTTCAAATGTAATATTTTGGTTAACGGGTCTCTCAATTATGTTGATTGGTTTGTGGGCCTGGACTGAAAAGGATATATTTAATAACTTGAGTCGAATCACAAATATAGCACTCGATCCGGCTTTCATTCTAATAGTTGGCGGTTGTCTTGCGTTCACCATTGGGTTCACGGGATGTGTGGGGGCGTTAAGAGAGAACACTTGTCTTCTCGCAGGAGTAATACTACCATTCATTTCATTCATTTATATTATCCTTAATTCTATTTCACTTTATAAATAGTACGCAATATTTTTGGCCATTTTATTGCTGTTGGAAATGACAACTGGAATATTGGGCTTCATTTTCAAAGATTGGGTCAGATTTCTCATTCATTTCTTTATTTATTTAAATGTTTAATGCATTCACTAATTGTTTTATTACATTAATTACAGATCAAATCTCAGGCCGCGAGTGGTTTTCAAGCGTTTATAATCTATTATAGAGATGATCCCGACCGACAAAATCTGGTCGATTGGGTTCAGGATCAGTGGTTGGGATGTTGTGGTGTCGATGGACCTAAAGGTTCAATATTATTAACAATAAATCAATCTATTCTTCATTGTTTTGAATCGTGTTCTATAACAATAAATTTCAGTTAATAAGAAAAAAGGCTTTGATGTGGAATTTCGTACTGTTTTGTTATTGGGTTTAAATGTTAATTAAAAATAATATAATCTTATATTTAGTGATTTAAGTTAAACATTATTAATGTTATGCCAGATTTTCAACATTTCTGTACGAAATTTCACACTAAACCTAACAAAAACTCTAACACGTATCGAATCAACTGTTAAATTGGTTTATTTATTAATTTAATTTCAAAATTATTAACGAATATTTTGAAAAATGAATTGTTAAGATTGGGACCAAAATATATATTTCAACTGTTCGAGTGCTGCCGTTGGAAGTCGTGAGGCATGTGGTGTTCCATTTTCATGCTGTCGAACAATTTTTAGTGAAGTAATTCGTAACAAACAGTGTGGATATGATGTCCGCAAAACAGAATTCGTGAGAAATGTTTTAACTTTAATATAATTAAGGCATTAATTTTGCTCTCATTAATAATTTTCAATAAATGTTTCGCATTAACAAATAATTGAGAATTAAAACCGATAGAAAACTGATTAACATAATGATAAACTTAAAATGATATAATACTAATAGGTTGGCGATAAGTCTATAGTCATTTACGAAAAGGGATGTTTGAGGGCAGGGGAAGAATGGATTGAATCTAATTTGGTTCCGGTGGCGGGCTTTACAGTTGTCATTGCAGTACTTCAGGTATAGTTATATCAGTTTTACTCATTTCCATAATCACTGTACTTTTCGGCATAACTTTAAATGTTTTGATCAATTAAAAACTGGTGAATCGAATGAATGATATGCTCTTCTGTTGAACTAATATCTTAAATGAATATCAAATTCAATTAAGTTTTGTTGAACTCGTGTAATAAAGTTATCAATTCAGCAGAGATTCAAACAAAGCTATATTTATGAAAAGGGATGTTTAGAAGCAGGAGAAGAATGGTTTCGACACAATCTGTTAATTGTTATGTTTTTCATGTTAACACTTTCTTTCAGTCAAGTGAGTTATCCATCTATTCATCTATTTATTTGAATTTTATTATCTCATAAATTGGTAAATTTTTGAGACAAAAATTCTATTCACAGCTTTTTATCCAACAAATAATTTACAATGATTTTGATTTTATATTATTGTATATAATTTGAGGGCAAAAATGAGTTTTTATTGAATTTAATGATTGAATTTTTTTTAATAGATTCTCGGCATATGTTTTGCTCAGAATCTAAGAGCGGATATCTTTGCCCAGAAAGCGAAATGGCATTGACTTTGGCCTCAAATATAAATCGAAATCAACTTCAATAACCGCGCCATTAATAACCATCAAATACATAACTTATTTTATATCTAAATAAACTTATATTATATTCTTGTCGTTCTAATTAAATCAGAAACTAATATAATATACTATATATTCTAATATAATTTATAATTTATAACTAATAAGATCTGAATAACAGAAAACCAAAATGTGTTCAATAATAAAATAACAATTTGTGTAATAGATTGAGTTATTTGTTGTTTAATGCATATGAAAATGAGTTTTATTGATGCTTTCGCTCACACAATAGCCATAACTTATATCGATTTTGTGTAAAAATAACTCCTGAGACGCAGAAGCGAATCATTTGCGTCAATGGCCTATAGTTTTATCGATTGATTACGTTCTAAATCAAAGGCTAGAATTCGAGATTCATCGCAAATATAATGAGTTTTTGACATATGGTAATTGATCCTTAAATTATGCGGAATCTGATTCTTATTCTAGTTTTAGTCTTTTCACTAAAAATCAAAACAAATTTATGTCGAGATAATAAAGAATTCACATTTAAACACCACGACAATAGAGAACTCAATGAATTACTGCAATCCGTACACAAGCGCTGCCCCACTATTACGAGGTTATATGAATTAAGCGAAAGAAGTGTCAAAGGATGGCCACTCACTGTCATTGAATTATCAGATAATCCGGGAAAACATGAATTTTGTAAGTATTAATCAGTCTATTAATTGATTTATTCTCATATTTTCGGAATTAATGTTTAATAAGTGGAACCTGAGTTCAAATACATCGCTAATATGCACGGGAATGAAGTATTGGGCAGAGAATTACTTCTCAAATTAGCGAATCATTTGTGTGATGAATATAATAATGGAAATGAAAAAATTCAAAGCTTAATAAATACTACTCGAATACATTTAATGCCGTCTTTGAATCCGGACGGTTGGGATCTTTCAACCAATAATGAGTACAAAGGAAAAGATTGGCTTTTGGGCAGATCTAATCAAAACGGCGTTGATATTAACAGAGATTTTCCAGATTTAGATGCAGTCGCCTATCAGGACAACTCACCCAAAGATCATCTCTTCTCTAAACAAGTGATTGACCATAATTTACAGCCAGAGACGAGAGCAGCTATAGATTGGATACTCAATAACCCATTTGTACTTTCGGCTAATTTACACGGCGGAGCACTTGTTGCTAACTATCCTTTTGATGAAACACCTGATGGAAGCGCTAACACATACACTGCCTCTCCCGATGACAATACATTCAAGTAATAATAACTTGAAAATCTTTAACTATTATCAATGCTTGAATTTTATTCAATAGACATTTAGCCAAAGTTTACGCGACAGCACACAAGACAATGTCAACCGGGAATCAAGTGAAATGTGAAAATGATGATGACTTTAGCAAACAGGGAGGCATTACAAACGGCGCCGCCTGGTATAGTGTCTCTGGAGGTATGCAAGACTTCAACTATTTGGGATCGAATGACTTTGAAATTACTCTTGAACTCGGATGTGATAAATATCCGCCGGAAAACGTACTCGAAAAGGAATGGGATAACAATCGAGACGCTCTTTTAACTTATATTCAACAGGTTAGAAATGTTTTGCACTTATTTCAAATTGTTGAACATTATATGTTTTGTAGTCACACATTGGGATCAAAGGTATTGTACGCGACGCTAAAACAGGAGAACCTATTGAAGGGGCATATATTAAGGTTAAAAATATGACTAATGGTGTCAATCAACTCATCAAACATGACATTTCTTCAGGTGAATCGTTGTATAAAGTTTTAAATTATATGAATTACCATTTAATATGTTAACGATCATTATTTGATAAAAGTATTAACAATTTTGAATTTATGATCAAAAGTGGTTCAACAGTTAAATTAATTTGAAAATATTTATTAATTATAGTTAAAAACGGAGAGTTTTGGAGACTTTTGACACCCGGAAAGTATGAAGTTTTGGCCGTAAAAGACGGTTACGAACCAGAAGCTAAAGAAGTGAATGTGAAGACAGAATATCCTAATGGAGAAGCTTTAAGAGTAGATTTCAACTTAAAACCTATTGAAGATTTATTGGAACCCCAGATGTCATCTAATGATTATTATGGATATAAATCAACGCCAGATAATAATCCCCAAGTTCTAAGACTTATACATTACTTACAAAGAGCACAGAATAACGATGGAATGGCAGCTAATCCTTGATTAAGTCAAACATTTCTATTCGATCACTATATTTATTATTAAAAAATACATTTCATTTTAATGTAAGTTAAGTTTTTTAACGGTTTGTGTTCTTCCCAATCAAAATACAGCTAATATTGAGAATGAAATAATTATTTGTGCAATTGTTATAAAAATACAAATGTAAGAGTATTTGTTATCTGTTATTACCGATAATCTATTGTTTCCTTTAAGATATTTTACGTAATAATAATATTCTGTACAAATCCTTTAATTCGTTTAAAATATAATTTGATTGATCTTAAGTAGTATTTAGTTATTAACTTATGAAGAAAAAGCGATTAAATGAATATATATGGCAGTGGAATAATTTGGAATATAATACTGTTTGAGAATATAGTAATATTTTAAGCAGAAAAAAATATAAATAATGTATAATTAGCTTTAGTCTGAAGATAAAGCAGCCGAAGGCAGAGTAGTTTTGTCCAAATCATCAAAAAAAGGATGCTTTAGGGCTGCTTTGGCTGAAAGACGTTTATGAGGATCATAAATGAGCATATTCTACATTTTATTTAATTAAACCAATCATTAATTTAATTGAAATATATTTATTTGATAAATACCTTCATTAAGTCAATTCCCAATTCATTGATTTGTGGCAAAAGTGATGGCAAAATGTTTTGTTTCCAAAAAGGAAATGTGGTTTTATAGTCAGGCAATTGTGTAACTCCGGGCCAGTTCTCTTCGACTGGAGTTCCAAGAGTTCTAAGCATTAAGAGAGACAATAATAATCTTCAAATTTCTGAATCATATTTAAGTTGTACCGAAAAATCCTAAATAATTGATCGATTTCAGAGTCGCCGTGAAATAAAGGGTTTTTGTTCGACATTTCAGCAAAAATACAGGCAATACTCCATATATCGACTGGAGTTGAGTATCTTTGACCGCCTAATAAGACTTCAGGCGCGCGATACCAAAGTGTTACCACTTCATGAGTATACACCCGAACAGGTATACCAAAAGCTCGCGCGAGACCAAAATCAGCCAATTTTATCAAACCTTTTGAGTCCAGTAATAAGTTTTGCGGCTTTAGATCGCGATGAATAACACGACGCGAATGACAGAATACAATTGCGTCGAGTATTTGATACAAATAACTCTATTTATATATTGAGTTTTTATAATATTTGATTATTTTATATTTAAATGTTTGGTTAATAATAACAAAAAGTATTGAATGTAATGATTGACTCACTTTAACAAGTATTTCATCCATAAACTGTTCGTTTGGTATGGAATCCAAATATTTTTTCAGATCCATAGAAAGGAACTCAAAAACAAGATATAAGCGATTTTCTTGCATTATTACGTCTTCAAGACTTGAATAAGAAAAGAATAGAATTAAAATTGAGAGTGAATTGAAGGTCTGAATTGGTGAAAAAGAAGTATTAAAGGATAATAAATGAATGGTAATAGTGATTGTGGTACAAACCGAACAACATTAGGATGTGTTAATTCCTTAAGTAATGTAATTTCTCTGATAGCAGTTGAGGGCACGCCTTCGTCTTCATTCTCTAAACGAATCTTTTTAAGTGCGACCAAACTATTTGTTTTCTTAGATCGAGCCTTATATACAACACCATAAGTTCCTATTTATAACAATTTCATATTCAACTTAAATATCAATTATATTTTCATTCAAATTAATGGCAAACAATCCAAACCCTCTCCTATTTTCTCAATCTTTTCGAAATCTTCCATCATTTTTGACGATTATTATTCAGACAAAAGTCTAATAATACTATAAATAAAACTAATTAACAAATAATTTGAATACTAAGTTAAATAAAAACAAAATTAGTTAATAACTAAGTGTTGACAGAAAACATTTGAAACCAAAACTCAATGAATAAATGAATGAATGAATGAGTCGTTTAGTTCTAAACGTTAAAGCGCTTTAATTTTGAAAGAGAGTCGCTCTGATTGGCTATCATTTTATTAGTATAATGTCATTGGACTGTCACTTATATCTAATCAAACGGCAAATACAAATTCATGTAAAAACGTTTCAACAATTTTACAACTCTATCGTTATGAAGTGTCCAAAGAGTTCAGGATAAGAAAAAATATTTATCATAATTAAACCGTATTATTGTTCTTATCTTTTTGTATTTTTGTTTATATTTGGAACTTTTCCTCGCAATTTAATACAGATTTTAGAATATTTTGAGCGCAATCTATCAATGCCTGTATTTCAAGAGCTGTTTTAATGGGAAACTTAAACTTTGGTAGAGATTAGTTTTTAGGGATAATTTCACAGAAAGGTTATTAATATTTTTAGAATCCTTATGAGTTGAGAAACAACTAAAAGTGAGTGAACGGGTTCGCTATTTAATGGAAATTTTGTGAAATCGAGTCTCACAAATGCAATAAACTTTAGAGAACTTTATACTAAACAACTTTGATTACAAACCTATTCTAACTGACAAAACTCGTTCGAAATCAAATTTGAAAATATTTAACATATTATGCAGTTTACTTACTTCAGGAAATTATTTAAATATAATTCGATATGAAACGAAATTTAGAAAAAGTTCATCTTCAATAAGCATTTTTATACATTTTTGATAAATGCTTTATCTGTATTGTT
>JAQFXV010000723.1:0-18558 GCA_034694065.1 Camisia spinifer
GAATCACTGATTCATATATTATGAGTCAATAATATCGTTAGAAAAATATTTGGAAAAACCAAAAGTTCTAACACTGATTCATAATTATAAGACTATTTCTCTGTTTGTAAAGACTTATAATGAGTTAGTTCTGAACACTTATCATTTAATAAAATAAAATCTAAAATAATATAATACATATGTTAGGGCTAACTGATTAGAGGACTTCTTTACTATCCGTCTTCATTTAAGTAAGCGTAAAACCTAATACACCTTTCGCTTACTAATGTTTGATTAACGTATTCTTCGATTCAAGTTTTCTTTGCAGAAGATATAAAGCTATAAAAGCTCATGAAATTATTAACAAAAGACCTTTATTAGAATTTTTTAATAGAAATAACAATATTGAAGAAAGAAAGATATAAAGAGATTCTTTTAATTGATGTGCGTCTCAATCATGCTATTGATTACATGAGAATGATTTTTGGGAATTATAAACATTGATATAGATTTTTCTCTAAAACCTGATGAAAAGATATTTACAATACATTCAAATTTAAATTTAAATTTTTCAGTCGAGTAAATAAGATATTTAAAAAACCTTCTGTTTGTGTTTGTAATAAACATATGAAAGAAATTTTGTTGTGATTTTTGCGAATACTAAGCTTTTAAATAAAATCCATATGCATTTTAATGTAGTATTGAATAGGAAACAATTGGTTTGTTTTCAAAATTCAAATTCAGAGTTGAGGAGAAAACAAAATAAACCCATTGTAGGAAAGATAAAGAGAAAAGAGTAAACCTTAGAAAAGGTGATATCATTCGCTATCATACTGTAAATGACAAATCAATAAGAAAAGGAAAAGAAGGCAAAAATATATGGATCAATACAATAGACTTTTGTTACAATACATTTAAGTAGAGAAACGTGATATTTGTTGACTTTCACTTGTTATTTCTTATGCGAGAAGTTTGGGCTCTCGTTTGCTGCCTATGACTATGCCTTTTGGCGCAAATGATTTTCTTTTTATGATCATTGAGTGATGAGTGAGTTTTTTCTTTTCTCTTCTTGTTGTGTTCCACTTATATTATGATGATATAAATAATTAAATGCTTGCATTTGAGCAAATATTGCAATAATTCTTACTATAATCTCCTTTTTATTTAACAAATATATTATGACTAGTTTGAAGTTTTTCGATATTTATACTTATGTTGCAAAATGTTGTTTCTTTCAATTTTTTTGACTAAATGTTTCTTTAAATTTAATTGAATGTCGATATAAAAGTTTTAAATTATTGGTTATATAAAAATTTTAACTTTTTATATTGCTCTAAATAAATTCAAAACTTGTCAAATGCATAATATAGATAACAATCAAATTTAACGCAGAAATAGTATTTTGTCAACTTTTCATTTAAATTATAGAAACTTTTTCAAAGCTATTATTATTGCGATTCTTTTCTTTAAAAAAGATTATTTCTTGATATATTTGTCTAAATATGTGAACTTGATTTCGTGCTCAAGAACTCGAGCATTAATTATGAATAATTGATAGCTAACTGACTGGCACTTACGGGTATTGATGTAAAAGCTCTTATAAATAGAGTGAAAAGATGAGAAATAAGAAAAAGCCGTAATTATGAATGCTTTTTAGGCTTAATCTGCGGGGTATGTGAAGGACTCTCAATATTCCTGATTCTCTCCGGCAATGATTGCAAGCGATCTGTTGAACCGGAAACTAATTGAGTTGATAAGTTATTATAGTCTGACTGTGGTATTATTCCACCCAAATTGATAATAATATTTTTATAAATGCCTGAACCAGGACTTGATTCGCCACCACTGCTGGCACTCTCTTCGATGACAAGAGAACCGGCGCCAGAGAGTAAGCTCTCATCACTTGACATTGTTTTGTTAATTGTCTTGTGAACATATTTTGGTGATGATGTATGAAGTTTTGAAGCTGTCAATGAATTTTCCGCATCAATTGGATGCTTATATTCCGAGCTATACTTGTTTTGATTAGTAGTTGACATATCTCTCAACTCATTTCTGTGACTATCACTATCGTTAAGCTTTCTCATAATGTACTCCATTTCAAGACTATTGTTTCCATTCCTTGTATCGGAAGTTGACTGCAAGCTTGACTTGAGCATAAACTTTTCTCTTTCTTCTTTTTCAAGTTCTTTACTGTTTTCTTCATCAAATGCATGATTAATGGATGCTTGAGGTGAACTTCGAGACGATAGACTAGTGAAACCTAAATTACAAGTTAATCGCCAGTGAATATATAGGGTATTTCGACGCTTACATAAATTAATTTATACAATCGATTTCTAGTTATACATCTTGTCCATTAGCTTATAAAAGAAAGATAACTATCCCTTAAAGCATTGTTTTTCTTCAGTTACTCTAATGTATTCAAAGAAAACAACACAATCTTCTTTTATGTTGATTAACAACAACTCACTCTTTCAATTATTACCTTTCAATTCTCTGACACAACATTTTGCTCAATACTATTCTCATTCAATAAAATAAGAATAATCACAGTCAAAATAATTGAATCAAATCTTATTTTAACATTTTTATAATCTAAAAACTATTATCAATTTAATGCATGGCTTGTATTAGAATATAAAGAGCACTGGATTTTTCAGTGGATTTAAGGATAGAATTCTGACTTTAAAATGAACTATTTTTTGCTCTTAAAACATGCGAAATGCTATTAGAAACAAAAAAAATGTTCGCATAATGAGATACATGATGTGATGAATAGTCGGAATGAGAAAGAAGAGCATAAATATGCATGATTTGAATTATTTATTCATAAAAACACTTTAATATACAGTAGGCTTTAAAAGGCTTAAAGCACGAAAAGCTAACTTCTCTACATCTACACTACAAGCATGTGATTATTCTTGAATTCAAATGAGCACTAATTAGAAAATAATCAATGTATTGAAAGTATAAATAGAAAAATGAATAATTATTTGAAGACAAACCTAAATGTTTTTGCTGATGAAATTGATTAAACTTTGATTGAGTATGTTTTTGGTTGGATTTAGTGAGTGATGGGGTATCTTGATCTTCACTATTATTAATAAGTTGTTCTGACTGAGCGATGCGTTTTCTGAGAGCCGGAAACCAAGTTTCGAGAAGATCATAAGATGTTTGAGCGGCCGCATCCACATAACTTCTTCTACAGTCTTCTTTTGCACTTTCAGCAAATTCTATAAAACCGGGAACCTTTTCTACATCATTACCATAAGCTTGTTTTAACATAGTTACTAAACGCATCTTTCGAGCATCACTCCCCACAGTCTCATCTTCACCGCTACTCGAACTTCTTTGAGGAATCAGTTTTGAGCCTTAAATATATATATCACCAATTTTATCAAAGTATTACATTCTACAGCTTTGTTACCAAATATTATTGCAATTCTTAGAAATTTAGTTATCAATACTTCTAAGAAATGATTCCTTTTTTCCTGATTTCCTTCGAAAAGGATTTAGAACTTTTTTTGTTTTTTGAATCATTGATTTTAATTTCGCAAGTTTTCTGTTAGTTCATGGGTTCATATTTTACAAAAATCTTTATCTGAATGGTATATATTTCGCTAAATTCTTTAATCGAAATTTTGAACATCCGAAAGAATTGATTCAGTAATTAAAAATGAGTTAATGAGAAAAATATTCAAAACTTGATCCCAATTGAATTCCTCATAATGAGTTTGAATTAATTTGAAGTAATTAATAGAAAACTTAAAGCAATAATACTAGTAATTATAATAATTTAATCAAATTATCCAAAGCTCTATTGAGTTTATTGATATGAGTTTTGGGAATAATATTAAGATTTATTCTCAAAATTGAATACATAAAATTTCTTACGACATATGATTGCCAATATGGAAAAGGGAATTATCGCTCTATTCATAGAAACGAGAGAAACGCATGAAAAGGTTTTAACTCGCTATTAGTTAGCATTGAAATCAATATTTTCATTTGAAAATATTAAATACTTTGTCAATTAAAACAGGCCCAAATTTTTTTGTCCACACATAAATGATGGATCAATTTGATGGATTTGATTAAAATCTTAAAAAGAGGTTAACTCGCGATAATTGCCTTTTCCATATTGCCGATCATATATTGATTGAGTACTTACTATTTCTTCTGCGGACACGAGCTGTTTGTCTATCGAGTGCTTCTGCGGCCCGAACAGCGCGAATATGTTGGGCAACATTGGCCGCAATTTTATCTTGTTTACTGATACGAAATCTTTCAAATAAATTAAGCCCTTGTTTTCTTTTATGAATATCCTTTCTATCGACAGACTGCTGATGATGAAAGCCTGCTGTTCCACCTGAATCTCTTTTGAAATGTACATCTAATGAATGGTTCCTTTAGGATAAAAATGTGGCATAAGTAACATAAAAGTAAGCAATAAACACATTTTGTGTACAATTAGAGTTCATATTGAATGATTTCTCATATTAAGAATTGAAAGTTTCAAGTTTAAACAGATATCAACTTTTCTATAATCATAATATTCAGGTTTCTATACTTTAGCATTCAATTCAAGGATCAAATATTCATATGCATTAAAGGAGTTTTAATCAATTCATATATATGATGATAAATTTTTGTTATTCAATTAAATGCTAAATTAAGTTTTGATGTCATTTGTAGATTAACGAGAAGCAAAACTACAATTAGAAAAATAAAAGTTTCATTCAATTAGTTAAAATCAATATTTTTAATCGAATTTCAAACTAAATAAAGTGATTTATAAAGCAATAATCAAAATTAGAACAATAGCTCTGTTCAATAGTATTCAGTATTCACAGCATTTTTATAATTCTTTCAAAAACGTTACTCTAATGCAAACTTTATATAGAAATTATTGCTAAAGTTATGTTTCAAATTTTAATGATGGCTATAACACGTTTTAATGAAGTTTGTATATAATAAGCTAACTTGAGTCAGATATAGTAAACATACAAAATTTACAATAAGTTTCTAATTCAAAGAACAATTTGTTTGCTTAATGAGCTAAATAATTGCAATTTTACTCGCTTTTGTTCGTTTTTTAGAATTTAAATTTACTATAAAACTAGAAGTAAGCCGTATTGCTCGCAACTTAAGCAAAAACAAAGCCCGTTAAAAATTTTATTGTATTGCAGCTAGTGTTGATTCAATTCCTGGAATCGGAATCGAAATTACTTTTGCCTTAAGAATCGGAATTGGAATAGAATTTAAATTAGAAAATTTACAGGAATCGAAATCGGAATCGAATCGAAATGAAAATTTCCTGGAGAATTGGAATCGGAATAGAATCGAATTGAATTTTTTTTAGAATCAGAATTGGGATCGAAAATGAACAGATTTGATAGAAAAGGTATTAACTTCAATGCAATGCAATACTGGGAAAATATGTCATGTAATAATTTTGAGGTGTACTCTCCCTAATAGGGAGTCCCAATGTAAAACTTCAATTGGCTTATAGTACAGCTTATATGTCAACATTTTCGTGAAATTCAACTTATTATGATATAGATAATTAAAGATTAGTTTAGTTAGGCTTCATTGCAAGAAAAGGTTGTGTACTTAAGTGAACTTAACATATGTAATAAATGTGAATAGAACAACTTCAAAATTAGGAATCGGAATCGAAAAGAATCGAAATTATATTTGCCATTAGAATTGGAATCGGAATAGAATCGAAATGAAAATTTTAAGAGAAACCGGAATTGGAATAAAATCGAAATGAAAAATTTGAGAGGAATTGGAATAGAATCGAAATTCAAAAAGCGGAATCGAATCAACACTAATTGCAGCGTGTGTTTACCTAAAAAGTCTAAAAAGTTTTAATAAATCTTTAAAATATTTACTCACTGGCGGACCAGAATTTTTGGCCCAGTTTGACCACTGGTTACTTTTTCAGAATTTAAAAGTCCAGCGCAACACCAGCAGGTCATACTGACCACGAATTTATCATTAGTTTGTCTGTAAAGTGTCCACATTTCGAATGCATTGGATGACACACAAACACACAATTATCAATATTATTATAACTGACACAAAATAGATCTAATACTAAAATAGCAAAAGAAATATCATAGTAAAAATTCAAGCATAGCTTTTCTGTAGATTTCTGAAATTTTGAGATGACAATCAAAAAATCAAATGTTATTTAATTGAAAAAATTGATTGAATGAGTCGATAAAATATGAAAATAACTTATTCTATTAAAAAAATTGATGAGAATCAATTAATTTCTGATGAATTTAATTGAGTTGAGGTTAGGAAAACTTCAGTCCAGACCTTTCATTAACGTAAATAATGCATTAAAAGCTCTTTTTGATGAGTCTTTTAATTACTAAATTAATTCTTTTACATAAATTTCTTTAACTTAATTCTAAACTTGGCTTTAAATTAAAACTAAAATGTTAAGAAAGAAGATTTCTAGGTTAGAACAGCTCTGATAATTAGTTTGTCGTATTCATTAAGCTTAATGACCATTAGCTCAATACAAGTCTAATTATATGAATGATGAACAAAAAGGCAGTATATAAGCAAATTAGTGATTTTATATCTCATTTCGAGCTTCACATAATGGCATCGCATTGAACCACTCAGTGATTCAGGTCATGTCGAATTTTACGTTAATATAATTCGATGCAACTTCGCTTTACAATAAAGTTATTCATACGAACACTCGAATACTACTAGTATCACAACTACAAAATAGCAAACTTTCTATATTCGCTAATTCTATGGCTAGCGTTAGACTTCGGTAATCAAATGAAAAGCCTATCTTTTTTCTTACATCATTAAGTTTATTAAATTAGCATTCGATCAAAACATCATTTTCCGAATAAACTTCAAATGTTTCGCTATTTCACGAATAGTTAGAAATGTAAAGTTTGTATAAATTCATTTTGAAATTAATATATCATATAAATCTTGATTTTATTTCCAGAAGACAACAAATATTGAATTTTCAGCTGTTAATCATAATATGAGACAAAAGAGTGTATGAGTTCAGGGATTGAAAAGAAAGTAAAATGAATAGTGCTCTCACATATCTTAGTGATCAATTTCGATTGTGGTCGTATGCAATCAATAAATAACTGAAAAAATCATTCGCCAGTTTTGTACAGAATATTATAGACAAAAATACAATCTTAACAAAAGCCGAATACTGACTGCTCTAATCTAATGAGTTTTTCCGACAGATAAGTAGGAATCCAATACAATTTTTTGACTCCTATTATTCGATTGATGATATGCTATTTTATTTATGAATGTCAAGATAGTAACATTCCTTCTTTTCAAAGATAAGAGCTGTAACTGGAGATCAAATTTATTAATGCATCATTTGATCGAAGAGTAAATCAATCCAAAGGAAAAAAGTATAATTTATGAGCATAACAACGAATGTGCAATCGTTCGAGACTTAATCCTTTTTTATGCACTAGAATTTGACCATATCTTAAAGTTTAGATTACAAGAGAAGATTGAGAATTTTAAATGGTTAACAAAGTTGTTGCAATCCATGCAGTTGTACTCAATAGTAATGTTTATAACATCTGAAAAAATAATTTATCTTCAATCAGATTTATTATTCATCAATAATTGATTCCACTAAAAATATTGCGATTAATTATTGAGAATAAGTCCGTTAGACTTTGTACAAAAGCATTATCTGCAGCGATGGTCAATTTGATGAGTTTAAATTGTCAAATGTACTCAATTGTATGAGTATTAAACAATGTTTAGCAAAAAATCAATCTTTTTGCTAGTTTTAATTTGAAAACTTGAAAATTTTGACAATAAATTAACTTGAAAGTTCTAATTGAAATATTGCTCAATTCAAATTATGCTGAACATGAAGTGAATATTTCGGTTCAATTCAAGAAATTCAACATAACTTTAGTAAGTTTAGCAAAAATATGTTAGACTTATGAGATAAGCGCTGATTGATTTGTATGAAGACATTCTAAATAATATTTTAGAGTTGAAAAATTGAAAACCCTTTTAACATCAATAGTAACTGTTACTGATGTTTATTCCAGAAAATGGTAATACTTCTGTATTTCTGATTCTTTCAGCAATAATTTCGTTTCATTTCGGTTCGATTATTCATAGGCTTATCATTTCTTGAAAGAATAAAAAAAGCTTATGATTAGAATTCAAAATAGATTTGAAGAGAATGAATATTATTAGGAACACGCCATAAAAGCATTTTCATGTTTTACTATCAAATTAGTTAAAGCGAACCTAAAACTAACTCATAACTGAAGGTTTCATTTAAAATTCAAAGAATCGCTTTCTACTGTACGAAAACAAGACTTTGTTAAATATTTGAAACATAACTTATTTCGTAGCGTATAATGAAACCGATGTTTTAATGATTCCCAGAGCTCATAATTAAAGCGATCACTTCATTCTTGAGAGAAGTCTAGACAAAAAATATCAAATTCGATTTGTTTTCAAAAAGTGTAACTTAACAACAAAGAGTTAAATGAGCAGTTTTTTGAATGATCTAACCAGCAATTATTATTTTGCTATATTATTATCTCAGCTACTTTTGAAACTTACTTTTATTTTAAACTCTAGAAATTACTACTGTCTAAGAAATCTTGAAATAAAGTTTCATTTTTTGATCAAGTCTCCATTTTCCAACTTTATGAATCGAAATTATTTGAACGATGTCTTATATTTTTTTTTAAATTCAACTATTCTCACAAACATTAATAATTAAATCACGTCATCCAAAGTTATTCATTGGAATGATAAGAATAGAAATAACTAAACTTTGTGTAAACTTCAAGTATTTATACTTTACGTGACAATTATATTCTGAATTACTATCGCTCAGAATTGAAGCGATTTTTTGCCTACAAATCTTATTGCGAAATCACGCAATCGGAGACAATTTCATGAATATATCAAAAACTTATTGATTGAGAGAAGAAAAAATGTCATGATTTACAGTATTCGGTAAAAATCAAATAATAACCTAAGCTTATATTTGAATCTCATTTTTTTGCGTTAAGTACTTGTATAACTTAAGACTTGAAGAATATTTTTATTATTCATAGATTTGAAATATTTTTTCGCTGTTGAAAAAGTTAAACTAAAACTTTTTACTCAATTGATGAGATGAAGACAACTAAGAGTTGGAAGATATTGACAACAAAAAGTTGTCAATCAGTTAAGAGCAAGTTTATCTTTGGAATCATAGATAAGCAAGGTCACTTTTAAAGGGGGTGTAGCAAGCCAAAGTCGAAGGGGGGTACAAAACTCATCGTAAGGGAACATTTTCTGAAATCGCCGAAATTATTATTATTTTCAAATTTGTCTCCAAAATTGTAGTGGAAACAAACGAATTTCTCCAGAAATCTTTGGGGAGGGGGGGAGGTTGTATGTTCGATTTCTAAACTTTGAAGGCATAGAGAAAAAGTTGAAAAGAGAAGAAGGCATAAGAGAGAATAATAACGATATACCACATTTATCTTAATATTTGTTATTTATTGAAAACTCTTAGAATTTTTTCAAAAATTAAATTGAAAATCTTGGAGGGGGTCTATTTTTGGGCTTCGAAGGTAGGTGTCCTACTACCTTCACCTTTTCCTTGCTTATCTATGATTTGGAATGAAACAATGGGTAATTTTGTAAAATTTGAAGCTAAAATTTTACATGTTATAGTGATTATATTAATATAATAATTTTTTTCTTCATTTGTGATTGGTAGCGCAAATATTTTACAAAACTCTGATACAAATGTAAACTATTGATACTTTTGCTCATTCTCTAATATTTATCATTCAATATTTTGACCGAGAATCTGAACTACTGAATATTTTGTATTATGCTTCCATTTAAAATCAAGTTCACTATAAATATTTCATAGAATATTTCTTATGAATTTGATTTCGACTCATGAGCTCGATTACAAACGTCAAAAAGTGTGCTTTCAAAATGATATGAAATCGATTGAGCATTAATATGACCGAATAGATTTATTCAATGAGATCAAAATTAGAGCCGAATTCATTTACAAGTGGGTGATTTTCAAGTTTAAAATTAGTTTTAGCTTTTACATTGCTTCAAATTCACGGGATAAGTTTATCTTTATAAGTAATATATAAAAAGTCTAAAATCTTCTTCTTGATAAACACGACTCTAAGTCTATATTTTGTTCAAGTGTAAGAGATTTTCTCTTCTAAAATGTTATTATTATTAAAAAAAAATTGAAATTTGGTCTCTTAATACTAGCTTAAGTAACTTACAGTATATTGTATTGGACTGGGGAAGAGTTTAGTCTTAAATTAAGTTTCTGATTGAAATAATATCGCAAGAATATATCAACGAAACGAATATTTTTTATTTGAATTTTCTACGAAAATAGAAACCTCTATAAGTATTTAAGTTACTATTCAAAGCTTCTATTCGGAAAAGTGAAAGATTTGTTCAATTGTATGAACAAAAATTAATATTTTCCCACTATTTCTCAAAAGTAGTGTTGAACAAATTATTTCAAATATTGAAAGCAATTGAATAGCGAAGAAACTGGATCTTAAAAATGAAGTCTTTGATAATTCAAAATCTCAAATTATGACTAACGAGATAATGATTGAAAGACAAACTTTCAGAAAGTATAAACTTGTAGTCTTTTCAGCCATTTATGAGTTTATAAATATGAACGGAATAACAGGTTTATTTCAAACTTTTCTCAATGGAAATCATTGTTGAAAGCATTTCTTTGTTTTTATAAGGGGTCAAATTCAATTTGTTGCTTATATTATTTGAATTCAATTTTATTATCATATTTTTAAGAAATCAAAACATCTTTTCTGAGTTGACGCTAGAATTTTGACACAAATTGATTTTATAAAGATTTTATTTGAGGTCAAAAGTATATGTGACAGTTTTTCAAACTTCGTATATCTGAGAAAAAGTTAAAAAGTTTTAATATGTCTAACGAACAAAATAAAGCGCAAACTCAATGCAGGGATTTTTGTTTAAAACTGACATTAAATTTATAAATATTAATAACATAAAAAGTGCAATTTGCAAATTGCTAATAAACTTTGTATCTGCCGCTTATGATAAATTCAATTATAATATCTATCCCTCAGTAGTTCAAATGTTTTACAAAAATACCAGATATACGTTTTCCTGTACTGAGACACATATAATTTTACTGTGTTTTCAAATTCTTCAGAGCAAAACTTCATAAGAATTGATTCTCTATTTTTTAAAACTTAGACTCAAGACTTAGAAGCAAATTATAAAATGCATAAATAGTATACAATATCCGAAACACTATTCAAGATATATTCATACAAAATAAAGTATCCTCATGGAAAGTGGGGGTCAGGCCAGAGTCAAGGGGGTTCAAAACTCATCGATTTTATGAGTGTATTCTGAAATTGTTCTAAAATTAAAGAATATTCTAAATTTTGAAAAAATTGGACAACTTATAACTGTCCTGTTATTGTTTGTTCTTATGAAGTCTTTATAACTATTAGACTTGATTAAAAATATTTTAGGTTAATTGAAAATTTTTATCTATCAATATAAAGCTCAAGTTCATAATATTATCGAATCATATAATAAAAACTCAAACATTATATTATTATATTTTACTTAGTTAATTAATTTTCACTGAAAATATATGAGAATACGCAACAAATTCTGGATTGAATAACAACACCATTTATTAAATGATTTAAGTCGACCTCACAATCTTAGTTTTCTCATTTCTTCGATAACTTTTAATCTCATAATTTTTAATTATCAACTCTTTTGTGTTAATCAATAAATGAAACGCAAAATATTCATGATTTTTATTGATAAAAATTAGTGAAATACTGTCAATTATTATGTTTTCAGTTACTGATATGATTGTATTAGAATTTTTCTAGTTCTTCGATATGTGATCAAAAGCTCTCATAATGTGCGAATTTAGATGTATTACTTGAAAAAGTAAATAATGATAACACGCAAAGAGAAGAAAGCATTGACAGAAAGCATTGACAGAAAGCATATGATATTCAAGCATAAGTATTCGGTTAGAACTTTAACCCATTTTTTACTTCTGTTTGATAAATGAGTTTCAGTAGAAGAACAACAATGTGTATATCTTTGGTTTATATAAAAAAAACTGTATTCGGGAATAAAATACTGAATTGCATGACAAATGGGAAATTGCAAACTGAACATAAAATAAATGTTAATGATTTTGTAAACTGATTATGTGGTAAACTATGTGTACATAAACTATTATGTAAACTAGAATAGCACTAATATTAAAACAATTAAATTCGTATTTGATTGGAAAGAAATGTGAGACTTTTGTCCCTGAAAACGAGTTCTCAACTAATTTGATTCTTAATTGTAGAAAATTTCAGCTTCTAATCAAAGAAAAGTAAGAATTAATTATCTGTTACATAATTTAGAAATGAATGAAAGAAATAAATATAATAAATATGCGTCTAAAAAAATTAATGAAAGGAAATTATCATTTTGTACTGAATTTCATGCTTTTAACTAATGACAAAAATGGATGTATTATTCATCAAAGGGATTGAATGAACAAATTATCTGTTTTTCAGTAAAATGAGGGAAATGACAATTAAAATGGTATTATTTGTATTCGGATATCCGCATGATTTTATCAATTTGATTAATAAAGCTTTATCTTTGTCTTAAATAATTGATCAATTATTTCCAAAAAAACTATTGAAGCATAAGTAATGCTCGATTGGGGACAACATTATTTCATTTAATGAATTTGATGCAAATAAATGACGAAATAATATCATTTCTAACACTTAATTCATGTCAATTTTCTCATTAACATCCAATGTCTGTTTGATTCTTTAGTCGTTTAATCCTATTGGAGATAATAAATCATTACTTAAATGTAATGCTCTTAAGTTTAGTATTTGCTCATTATTTCTGACAAAATCAATATTAACAAAAGAGTACCAATGGATTAGTTTTTTGCGCGTTAGCTCTTTAACTCTTAATTAAATCTTAATCTTATAAAGAAATTTTTCTCTTTATCGACTTTTCAATTGAGATTAAGTTTGAGTCAATACTTAATTTTTGATTTGACTTTAAATATTACACTTTAGATCTGACAAATTTTTGTCCAAAAAACTTAAATTCCAAAAAAGACAATATTGATTGGGACTCAAGAATTTTCATAATATTATTCATTAGTCTACATCCGAATACTTAATATACGTCTGATAACAAAACTGTAGCATAACATGCAATTTCATCGACTCTTTCTTATAATATGATTACAACATAAGTTCAGCCAAACTTGTACTAAATATTCTGATGGCATACACGATAGTAATAGCATTTCAGGTCCAATAAAAGTGAGATAAGAATGTTTCCACTATTAACAGTCATTATAATACAGAATATATTGAACCAGTCATTTGATTAAACCTTAAATAGTAGTATCATCTGATTTTTCTCTCTTCATTAAGTGCATTCAGTTGAATAATTCAGATATCATGAGATACAGCTTCGAATGAACAAAATTTCATTAAAGTTTGTGTTAAAAGATGTTTGACGTCAAGAATGCATTCACAAACTTATTGAGATATCTTTCCTTGTCATGAGTTATGCCGAATATTCTAAATTTTTAACTTGAATTGTGATCAAATGGAGTTTATAGTTTCGTAATCCTTTCTATCTGTTTATCTGTCCGTCTGTGCGTTATTAACAATAAAAAGAAGGGCTCTTACAATGTTGATATTGAGGTTGACTTAATGTATAAATATCGATATGTAAGGGTTCCATTGTTGGGTTGTCAGTAAAGGGAAGTATTCAATTATAATTTAAAAGAATTTCCGTCTTTATAAAAGTAATATATCTAATGATGATATAAAAGTCTTCTAAGCAAATTATCTTCAAATTTTCACCTTGCTTCAAATTATAATTACTGCATCCCTTAGTAGGAAACATGAAAGCTCTTATATATTGAATTATTAATGAAACCCATATTCGAAAGCAAGTACTCAATTCGTACACTTTATCTCAATTTTGGTTCTAAAATATTATTTGTGAAGCCCTGTTTGAAAACATTATATATGAAGGCAATATTCAAATAATGTCACATCGTCTGCAAGTTTATTTGGAAGTCCTATTCAAAAACATTACATTGTATACAAGCCTTATTCAAAATATAATTGATTGAATGAGTTATTACTATTCCTTAAAACAATTACAATCGGAGTTCTGAAATGCTTTGTCAGTCTTGTTTATAATTTAAATTCATGCTTATGAGAAAAGTTCTCAACTCAAAAGACACACTTGAAAACAGAAATCTTATACTTCAGGGAACTATTTTTGTCTCCAAAAAAACCAAAGCCTAATCGAAGAAAATTTTCTTCTGTCTCATGAACTTCTGAAGTATTTTCTTGGTTTAGACATCAGAATCCATTACTACATATCAAATAATTTTGTTGAAACAAAAAAAAGAAAGGATGAGATGTGCTTTCATATAATATTTTACTCATATCTATCTTTTTTGAGTTCATGCTGAGAATTCTTTTATAAGGAATTGCAGAACAAATAATTAGAAATAACTTTTATGATAAAAATCAACTCCAATACTATAGTGGAGTCATCACAATGCAAATAATAATTATCTGAGAACATGATTTGTTTTGTTTTAAACAATTCTGTTCTCTTTTCAACTGAATCGAGAAAATCTTAAGATTATAATCAAATTATTGAGTAATTATAAAGCGATACAACATATAAATAACAATGCAATGCTTTCTAAGAGTGTACTTCATATGGTATGGTATGGCTTGAATGGTATTTTATGTAATTTATATTACGAAAAAGATCATTTTCGTTACACAATCTGAAGAACTTATGTTAAATCCTGGATTTATATGTATTTTCTGTTTATCTACAAAAAAAACTTCTAAACACTTATTTTCTATTATTTGAAAGTTTTAAATCATTTTTGATTAATTTGAAGGCAGACAGAATGGATTTCAGCCAAACATCTTAACACATACTGATCTAATTTATGTCTCTAAAGAGTAAAACTAATTAAATTTATTGTTTGGTCGACAGCTTTCACACTCGTTCGGAATACTTGAGTTATCATCCAATCAGTCTATAATCTCTTGTAAGTTCAAAAAGAATAAAAATCCATTCATAAAGGTTATTAATCGATAATTATTTTTTAGTTCAATTACCGGTCAGTATTTTTTGATTCCGATCACTATAATGTACTTCATTTAAAACTTAAGATAACAATGTTGTGAGTATTAGCAAACTATTCGTGTTCCTAAAGTCCAATTCATACTAATTCATTCAATGGGTTTAATTAATAACTTATAAGGAGTCTTCGATGCTGTCCACAACTCGAGTCAACTTTTTTATCGAGCTTTTACTTGACTACTAATAACAATGCGTATCCAAAATCTCTTCATTTGAGTCGTATTTTAAATGTGTTGAAAAGTGTTTCATCTTTAGTTACTACTCTTTAAAATTTAGATTTAAAATCTACCAATAAATACTCTTTTTAATAATACATATGAAATTATAAATAACAATATTACTTTTGGCAGTAAGGCATAATCTACTTATTAAGTTACGGTGCTCAGGGGGGGGGGGGAGAATCTATAGTCTAATATATTGGGGAGTGGTTTGATAGAGAATGTTACATTTTTAACTACCGGTTGAAATGATAAATTTTATATAAAAATTCGATAAAGTTGCATCGAAACTGAATTAAAAAATATGTGAATTATTTAGTCAAATCTTTTAATTTTTAAGAAAATTCCTTTTTTAATGAGGATTCTAAGACTTTCATAAAAATCATCACAATTCGAACTTTTTATTTAGAAAAATTGAAGCTCAGAGAAAATGCAACGATTTACTAATGGGGAGAGGAATCTAAAGATTATCCATGGATCAGCAGAGTGCTATTTCAGCGTATGTCGTTTGTGGATGCCTTATACTATGGATACTATAAATCATAAGTCAATTCAGTAAACATGTTCATCAATTTATTTGAAAAAGAACTCATTCTATTAAATATAATTTATATTTATCATTATAAATATCAGATAAATTCATATCAAATTTGTACAAATGAGCAAAAATTATAACTTTAAATATAGTAAATGATCGAACTCTACAAAGACTAGAGTTAATCATTTCTATTCATTAAAGAAAAAGGTTTTCATTAATAATGTTATTAAATTCCTTTCATTTATAAATTAATTCTTTGCAAAATCATCAATAAAAAGCATAACGAATTCAGTCAGTATTTCTCAAGGACTCGGATTGAATCAGAATTGTTTCTTAAACTGCCACTTCTTTTGAAACGTAATCGTTAAGATTTTCTTGTTTATTGGTAACAACAATTTATTACCATTACTTGTCATACCTAATAGATTAAGTGCTAGCTTTTCATTAGTATCGATTCAAAGATAATTCTAATTACTAATCAATTATCTCTTTGATCACTAGATATCTCATGAAGAATTTTTTTTAATATCTTAAGAATTGATTCATCAATTATACAAAAATATTGAATCCTAATGAAAAATTCTTACTGAGTTCACAATGAACTAACTTTTGTTAAATTAAGAATAAAACTATGAAAATTTGATTGAGTTATCAATCGATAAAACTAATAAGAATCACAATATAGTGCTTCGTCAACAAAAATCCTCAAACATTAACCAGAAGTTAGTGAAGTCAGAAATATTGTAAGAATTAATGTGAATTCTACACAATAGTTAAGATTTATATTTGAGTCGAGCCAGAGAATGGTTATTATTAGTAAATGCCATTTTAGATAATGAATACTTGTCTGAACATTAGATAAATTGCATAAAGATATTATATTATTTTGGTTCGAGCAGTACATTTGATCAACAACTTTTAGCCATCAATGATACTCATGTGGTTTTGGCTCCAATGAAATTAGAGCCTAAAGTTATGAGTATTTATATCAAAGTCTTTACCGCTCAAAGTCATCAATCATTTCTGCAATATATCCCCATCTATACAGAGGTCGATATGAGGTCGCAATCAATGCAATTCTCACTTTATATTATAAAGATATCATTAAATAATTTGAAGAGCTTTTAGTTTTAGATTAAGGATAATTAGTGATAATTTTTTATGATCAGTACAAGAATTAAAATTACATTTGATCATGAAATTAAAGTTTGAAAAACTTGTTACCACTAATTTATCACTAATTCAATATTTTGTTCATCAAATAGTTATAAACATTGACAGTAAATTTTTCCGTATTTAGAATTGATGAGAGATATAAATTCAACATAATTTGTGGCTTCAATTCATTTAAATCAGGATTTAATTTTTAACCTCTTCATACTTAATGAAAATTATCTTAAAAATTAAATAAATTAATCTTATTGAATTCCAAGGTATTGGATTTCGTAAGAAATCTCTAGAGAATCTTTAGATATATGTGAAAATAATTCAAATACATTTTATTTAAATCGATCAACATTTTACCATACATTATGCCGAAACTTATGTCTTCGAAATTTCTTCAAGTCATTTAAATTTTTATATTAATAGCTTGAAATTGACGATGAATACTGTGCCAACTTATGAATACTGGTATATTCGAAGCTGAACTATTGCTGAAGAAATGGATTATTGGTATGCGATATGTGTCAGAATCCTATCTCGAATTCGATTCAAATTTGGGTCTTCTATGGAACGTTAATTTTAAAGTTTTTCATTTGAAATATCGTTTAGTGATATTTTTTTATCGAATAGAAATTTTTCAGAACAATTTTAGAATAACAGACTTTGAAACTATGAAGTTGGGAAAACAATATATTTTCCAGCTTTCATTTAATTTGTGATTTAGTTCTTAACTATTCAAAGTTTGGAAAAATTAATTATAAAGACCTTCATTTAAGTTTTTTTGAATGGCTGAAAGAATGAGTTTAAGTTTGTTTAACATGTTTTGGTCTCTGTTTTGGCTTATTTTAGCAAATATTTTCTTTTATACAGACAACAGTGTGGTCCCAAAGGATCAAAGTTGACAATACTTAATTGTTAGTATTTTTATGAATTATTCAATTAACTAAAACTAGCGGTAAAAAATTTAACTCATTTGCTAAACCGGAGTTAAATTCAATAATATTAGAGCAAAATCTTGTGCAAAACTTGCATCAAAAGGAACAATGAATTGGAGAAATAGTTCTTTTGTATAAGATTTCTATTCAATGAATAAAATAGATAAAGAATATCTATTGTTAGTAAGATTTAGACTTTAATGTTACGTATTGAACAAGGAGTGTGATTGAAGTTATTGAGTCACCACTCACTCTAGACAATTTACTCACTATTGTGTTTATGACAGATTCAATATTAGAATTATACAAAAAATGAAATGTCATCAAATATGTGAGTAAGTTTATAAATAAATTGCTAAATCAGTTACCGTATTACCTCACTTAATGTTACATGTCACTATACCTTGAGAGTGAGTGTTTGAACAATATTAGGAGAAAACCT
>JAQFXV010000724.1:0-18554 GCA_034694065.1 Camisia spinifer
AACTTTTGAGCAACTTTTGAACAACTCGACTGAATTCCTATTAACTCGAAAATTAATTACCAGTCAGTGGTTTACATATTTAAAGCTATAAATAAATTGTCATCATTTTTCTCATCTAATTATTTTGAATATTCGACTACAAGACATAGTAATTGATTGAGTGATGACAAAAAACTCAAAATAGAAAAACCTAACAATTTTTTTATTAATTCAATTTTTTATAACAGGGTTTAAACTTGGTTAATAACCTGCCTTATAATACATTTATTAATTAATTATTTTTATTTTAACATTTTTATTAACAAAACATTTATTAATTTGAATAGATTTCTGAAGGAATCTTTTCTTCATTTTAAGAATTTTTAATTATTAGTCTAACTGTTTTTTAGTTAAAATTTTAATATTATTGTTATTTTAATAGTTTCAAAACTGAGCTCATGTTTTGATAGCTATTTTGAGATCATTTTCTTTACCGAAATTATGTTTGAAAATAATCTTCTGAATCGCAAGAATTGAAATACTCTTTTTGAGTTGAAATCCTTCAATGCTCTTATGTTTTACAGACTCTAAAATTAAAAAGAGTTCAACATAAGCATTTGTAGGTTGAAATATTATTTTAAAAATGAAGCATTCCATGCAAAATATGAATATAAACTTCCCAAAAAAATATCTTTAGTATTGATAAAAATGATCAACTGTGCCTCTCAATTTATCGATTTTGAATAACCATTTATTCGTATGAATAAAAACTGCAAATTGTATAAAATTCTACTGTTGAGCATTTTGTAAAAACTAGTGCAGGGTATTTTCGAGAAATGAGCTTCTCGAGTCTCGACTATTTCTCCAAATTTTATTTACTCAAACATGAAGGTTTTATGTATAAATTATCACTAAAAACTATCTTTTATTCACTAAATTCATTCAAAAGCATTAATTATAATTAATAATTATTGATGAAAGTTTAATTTGTACTTGAAAATTAGTCTTAATTCCTGCATTGCACTCCATTTTGAATAACCTCCGTCAATTATAAAGGAATTGATGTAATTTTGGTATAATTTTTCATTCATTGATCATATTTTTCCTGAATACTACAGCTATAAATCCTGGTTTTCTGAACATTCTGAACAAAATGATCCTAAATTCAAATAATTATCTCTCTTAAAAATTTAACTGCACTTTGATATGCTTTTATATCATTTAAACTGACTATATTTTAAATAGAAAATTCCAATATCCTTATAAAATATATTAAATTAGTACAAATTGAATAATAGCCAAGTCAAAAATACAATAAGTTTCTACTATTGGTACAATTTGATTAATTTAGTTAAGTTTTGTATAAAAACCTGTGAAATATTCAAATTAATTTTTCGGAATTTTGAATTCGAGACTCGAGAAGAAATTTTTCGATCGAGACTCGAGAACAAATACCCTGCACTAGTAAAAACCTTTATCTTTTGTGGAAGTGTTACAGAATTTATTTTGATTATCAATCCCTATCATTTGCATAATAAAATGATAGCTTATACTAAATTTCATGAGAATATCAAATTGTTCGTATTATGAAGAAAATTATTTATCGAAAAACTTACTTGAAATTTTTTCTAAATACCAAACATAGTGTGAAACCTAAACTTGAGCTTTTATTTTTTTTTTCATAAAAGTTCGAACATGAGAAAAACTATAAGTTATAAATTATACGAATTTTAATTCAAAAATGTCAACATATTATTCAAAATATTGCACCAATAAAAAGATAATTATTTATAGTTAAAAAAAGTTAGCATAAATTTTTATATAACAAGATATAATGTTAAATGGAATTTGTAATAGGTTTCAAAAAATTAGCACTTTCTTTGATTTATTTATTAACTTTGGTTTAATGAATTTGTCTGATTCATTAGTCAAATATTAATTTCAATATTAATAAAAATTTAGATCAATAAAGTTTTAAAAAGATATTCAAATGTTTTCATCTATTTATTTTTGTTCGATATCATATTTGATGATAAAAAACTGGGTTTTATTGAGTTTTGATATTTGAATCATATTTCTCGCACTAAATTAGATAATAAGAAAAAGCTTAAAACCCAATGAATAAAAAGCTCACATAAGAATGAATTGAGCTGACGGAATTTGAATAATTGCAAGCCTTTACCTTCATCTTCGGCTTTAAGAGGTTAAACCTTTTTTGAATGTAAAATCACAAATTATAGTTTTAGAAATTAAGCTCAAGAAATCGTGAATCCTTTTTGAAAGATAAAATTTTCCATTAAGTCACGTCGAACTGAATTTGAAATAAACACTTTAGGATATGAGTATAGAATATAATTCACAAATTGATGCAATAAATTGAGCATAATCAAATTCCTTATTAATATTTATAAGCGTGCTGTTATATCGTGCCAGTGCTGAGATGTTTATTCATTTTATTAGATATAAAAAATTAATTTATAGAATAAATTGAGATTTTGCTGATTCACTAGATTTATTTTCAGCCATTTTAATGCTAAGGCTCATCAAGTTATAACTTCTCTTATATTTGTCTTATTTTCATCACTGTATAAATAGTCTTATTAAAAATCTTGTGACTAAATTAGGCAGAATCTGTACTAATATAAAAAGAGCAAAGAGCTATTTATTGCTCAAATACTTTTTATTTCGTAAATTCATTTTATAATAATTAAGAATTTAAGAAAGTTCATTATGTATGGCAAAAAATTTTGTTTAAAAAATTTATTACTCATGTGAAAATTCATGGCAAACCAGAACTTGTCACCTCATTCAATGAAAAACATCAATTTCAACTTAATTCAGGGTCACTTTTGACGATTTTTGATTATGAGTTTAGATATCATATTATAAGGAAATCTAATAAATCAACATTTTAAAGTGAAATAGTTTTTTGCTTTAAGCAATTATTGCTGTATTTATCTTCAAAATAATTAATAGCATTCCTAGGATGGTGTCCATTAATGACCAAAGCCTTAATCAAGTGAATGATTAGTGAAGTAAAACCTACACGTGTTCTCTCAATACTGAATCGAAATTATGTTTAAAACGTGATGGTTTAATATATTGTTTCATAAATGGTTTATAACATTGATCGACTTTTCAAACTTATTTAATAGCCATTTCGGTGAAAGATATTGAAAATTTGAATTGCATGAAAAATATAGAACTTTTGCAATAACTGACTAAAAGAATCTTTCAAATTAATTTGAAGTAAGTTTTTTGAAAATGTTTTTTAATCTCAAAGGGCGAATATTATAAACTATAATTGAAATTCAAAATATGGATTCTGTTGAATTTAATTTCAATTTTTTGTGACCTTATTCATCATCATCAATATTTTGATAATTTATAGCTTCTTACGGTCAGTAATCGATCTTTAAATTGATAACTGTTGAAATTCTAAACAAATATTAGGGCTCTCATCAGTTTTTTCGAATCCTAATTTATCGAAAACAATTCTCAAATATTATTGAGTTAAACTTATAATTCTATGGAATTCAATTTATGCTCTGTTGCCCGATATGTAAAAACAAACTTATATACGTTTTTTATAATCATTGATAACACTCATCTTATCTTTATGTTTAAAGCCTACAAAAGATCCTGAAATAACTGTAATGCAAAAAGAGCTTGTTTTTCGTTTTGCCACACAATTGATTGCTTTTTTCATTTTTTGCAATGTCATTGATAAAAAGTAACATAATTTGGATTATTTGATGATTATAATAATGATCATCAAATTTTTTTTAAAAAACTGTTAAGCGATGTGCAGTTTCTTCTGCGTCATTTAATAGGTTGACAGATATATTGCATTGTCAACTAATAAAGTAATTAAGACATTTCTTTTCACTGAATAAAGAGTTAAAGTTTAATCTAAAGTAATTCATGTTTTCAAATTGGGATTCGAAAAATGGGTGGTTACCGAAATTAGAATGCTTAAAGGCTTTTTAATAAAAAGTTGCTTTCAGGGGAAATGAGATGACTTTAGTTGAGTGCTTGTTTATTTAATAAAAATTTCCATTCAATGGATTGCAATAACTTGAATGGATTTAAAATAACTTGAATTCAATGATTTAAAAAAATTGATTTTCTCGATGCTTTTTTAAGAATTCGAAATCTAATCATTTGATGAACTCAAGTGAGAAGTGGCAAAATTTTTTCAAACTTAACTTTTAGTCTAAATTTAACTTTTAGACTAAATTTTTTTATCAATTTCACAGAATCTTTTTTATTCGATTAAATAAAAAAAATGCAATCCTCCTCAACTGTTAAAATTGCCGAAAAATGTGAGTTATTCAGCCCGAGGGCTGCCATTCGGGTATTAAAGCTTTAAAATATAAACGATTTAAAGAAGAAATGGAAGCGTGAACTCATTTTTCTTGGAATAACAATTTTAGTTACAAGTTTATAGAGTTCAACCGATAATTTATTGTTATTTTCCATCAGATTTGATATTTACTCGAATGAAACAATGCATAATTTTTTCAACGAATTATTTTTTTTAGTTTAGAATTTATTTTATGAATATCTATAAAAATGAAGGATAATTTCAAAAATTTAATGTTTTGTATTTTATGAAACATGTTAAAGCCAAGTATTTTAACGAAAATAAAAGAAAATGTGAATATTTGATAGTTTTGGTTCATATAATAGATTATTCCGCAAAATCATTGTGTTTATGACTAACGATTACATAAAACACAAGTTTCATATTTTATTCGCTGAACTAAAGCTCAAGTGTATAACAAAGAATGCATTGAAATTCTCTCCAGTCTTTGTTGCTAAGAATGAATGGATTATTTTGTAATTAATTATTAATTCTCATATAAAAGATATTATTTATGCCTTATATATTGTTATTTCTATCAATAAATATGAATCTTTAGATAAAGTACAGATAGTAAGCATCTGAGGACAACTTATATAAAAATCTAAAATAGCATTTAATTATTAATAAATAATATATAAAAAACTATAGAATTTCAGAAACTCAAGCTTAGTCATTATTTAGGTCTATAATCAAAACATTCATATCCTATTATCAATCGAATAAAATCAAACTCATTTTCATGCTATATAATCATGAAATTCAATACTTTCGAAATTATTCCTCAAAATAAATTTGTTGAAAGAACAGCAGAAGATTATTTATTAATAGAGAAATTAATTTATAAATTTTGTGATCATTTAAACCACTTTGAAATTCCCTCAGGAATACAGAGATTGACAAATATTTCTCAGACTATAAAAATTTCTTTAATTTTACTCAATCTTAAACCAAAAGCCAGTTTTATCATATAATTTCATTGAATAAAGAATTAATCGGATATTAAGTAAAATTTTGATTACTTTGAAACACATTAAGCAATGATAAATTTTGACTTGAAAAACAAGTTTTTAATTTCTTGTGAGCCTATGATAGAAATTATTGCAAAATAACATTGATTGTAGATTTTTTTGAGGATTTATGAAATACTGTACTTCTGTGGTAGAGTGAGATAAATAAAAAGTCATTTAGAAAGAAATAATTAAATCCTAAAGCTTGAAAGTGCATTTGTGTCCGAATTTCGATCAAATTAATCAATAATATTGTCTTTTTGTTGAGCTTGACTTCGAGTCATTTAATGCATTTTTATGTTTTGTATTAGAATTATATCATTCGCTGTGTAATCAACGAGCAAAAGGATTCCTGTTTAATGTTAAGTTTGATTTCAACTTTATTAAAATTTAAAATAAAAAACTTTTCAAACTCTAATAAAACTCAAACTCAAACTTTGCAGAATATGAAATAATTGCAAACATATAATTAGAGCATTGAAATGAATTCCTAGAAAAGCGCATTAACATAAAGTTACACTTTTCCTATTTGTTGTTTTGTAAAAACAGCCAAAACATTGAATTGACTTCAAATAACACAATCTTAATAAAGAATAAAAAGGAGCCAACAGTTCTTGTTAGTGAGATATGCCTTAAATAACTTGATCTAAAATATATTTTTATACTCTATGATGAGAAATAATCAATGAGAAAGTAAACTTCATTGCAACCAGAGGTGCAGCACTGAAATGCTGTTTTATTGAGTAGTATTCATGCTTTCTTCTGGTATTATAGATTATCATTTACAGCATACCCTCATTTGCAGCTTTCTTCAAATTAAATGGTCATTGAATGGAAATTTTTATAAATAAGTCTATCATAAACTTCAATTATATAATTGTTTAAGTTTTAAAAGGATTAATTTGATGAGTAATAAAGAGAGCTATTTATGAAGATCTAATAATAGTGTAGCAAAGCATTTACTGTCGTCTTATTTTATCTTTTTACTAGTGAGCGACTCTATCATAAGAAATATAGTGATCATTAATGGCTGTTAATGCGATTCCTGAAGTGAACAATTCTCACACGTGAATAAGAAGAAAGAGCGAAAACAAGCAAAAAGTGAAAGTTTTTCAAAGAAAAAGTTATTTAATTGTAAAGTGTATACATTGCGGAATGGGATGTGCTTTTACTAAAGCAATTAATGATAATGCATGCAGTGGTGCTCCCAATAAAAATGCCACTAATGTGCAAAATCAAAGTGGTGCGAGTGGTCAATCAGAACAGCCACAACTTGATCCCCGATTACCATTAACTGTGAGACAAAAATTTAATATTTCTAAATCATGGAAAGGAATCGCTCGAGCTATGGAACCCACAGGAATTAGCATGTTTGTCAAGTAAGTCTCATTTTAATTAACCATTTATGACAAATTTAATCAAATATCCAACGCTAGACAATTATTTTTAAATCGCTTGATTTGATTCACAGCATATATCCATTCAATTAGTCCATACATAAGCAAGTGGTGAGGTTTTAGACCATACCTTCGAAGCTGAAAAAACGGATTCCTCCCGAGGGTTTCGGAAGGATTCAAGAGAAATCGAAAATTTCTAAGTGATTTTGTAAAAAATTCATTATAAAAAGGATGAGTTTGAACCCCTCCTTGACTCTGCTAAAGTACCCCTGATCTTGCAAGAGGGTACTTGCTTATGTGTGCAATTAGTATGGTTTTTATGTAACTTTTCTCTCTTCTCTTTTATTCAATTCTTTCGATAATTTTCGTATTTTAATTATCTCTCTCAATAAGAAGCCACTAATTGAAAGTTGAAGATTAATTTTGGAGAAAGTGATCCTTAATTGATCTCAATTCCTATACAGAGTGGTTTAATGTTCAATCAAATAAATTAGATCTTTACTTAACAAATCAACAAAATTAGTTTTGATGAAAAATTAATCCTTTAATTGATAAATTCATTAAGTCATAGATGATCTGTTTGATGAAGATTTTGGGCCAAAAATACTTTCTCAACAGTAATAATTGCAATGTTTTAATCAATTTCGAGATCAAATGACAAAACACACATCTCTTAATTAGATTATAATTTTGTTGCTGAGAGAAGCAGAACGTTATTTGAGTTAAAATCAAATTTCTCACTTCTCTTTCTCAATTAATTGTTTAAAAATTCTATGGATTTTTTCAAGTTGAAAATAAATATAATTGAATGAATTTTCCAGCGAAGTATTCATGAGAGCAGTTATTTTCCTCCGTCTTTTAGTATTGAGTCAATTAACATAAGGCTTCTCTTTATTTATCTATTTTGAATTTGAAAGGTTTCGTTTGTTAAACAAAAGTATAGAAACTACAGATTAAGGCTTTTTATATTCATTAATTGAAAATATTATAGTTCTTAAACTATGTTCAATATAATAATAAAAATAATTCTCTTATTGATCATAAGAATTACTGTTATTGTAAGTCATGCATTAGTTTTATTCCAATTCTTTTTATATGAAAACCTATTTGGTTTCATTTTAACTCTAATTTAGAACAATGAAAAATAGAAGTAAAACAAATTTCGCTCAATCAGAGAATTATGCTATAAATCTTATTTAAATTTTATTATTTTCTTATACTATTATACTATACCACAAAGCATTATCTGCCAACTTATTTTCGCTTTCATGAAAATGTCATTTAAAGCCAAAATAAAATATTCAATCGATTGTGACATTCGTATAAGCAATAAAATAAAATATATTTATTTTCTTACAACTTTGTTGAAAAAACTGCATGATTGACATTTTATTTGTCATAATTTTTCCCTTCATTCACTTTCGATTCAAAAATTTTGACAACTTATTTGAAACAAACCCTAAATTAATTTGGATATGGATTTGCATTTTTGCTCAGAGCTGTTTTCATGAATTCATTTATACTTAATCATGAGATTTGAAGTTCTCTGAAATAATACAATATAACGTCCAATGATTTTTGAATTAATGGAAAATATTTGAATTTTGATTGAAAACTTGGGTTTCTTTTCGGCTCAAATGCTAAATAGAGATATGGATTGATTTATAAACAAACTGAATGACTAACTTCTAGAATTAATTGACGTAAAATTGATTGATTCGTTGTTTGATTCTGAAAATTTAATTCGAAATTAAATATTGATTTTATTCATACAATTGTGTCGAGTGGGCGGTGAAGAACGTACGGCTGATTGACTGTATGATTAAGTGAACGAAATTTTGACAGTTATGTGTCTTATAATACAATGACTGTCTATACAAACCAGAGGTCCGGCGAGATCTTCGAGTCGATATATCGACTTTATTTTTGTAAGTAAAATATATTGCATTTAGAGCTCTTACTTTCTAAAGTATGAAACTTTGTCTCTTGTATTTGTTAGAAAATCTGTCTTTAGTTTCGTAGGAGTTGTCCGATAGAGCCTTATTGTTATTCCCGCACAAATACACATCATGTCATTGTTATCTATAAACCATTGTTGGTTTCTTAATAATAAGACATGACTTATATATTTATACGTTTACATTCATGTAAAAATCAAGTTAAGTGAAAAATATCATTTTTTTATCAATAATAACTCTATTACTGTATGTGAACCAAACATGACAAATAACTGATAAAACGATTTCTGTTTTTATATCCATCAAATAGAAAATATTTTCACTTGTAGTTTAAAAGCTCTTTCAGATGTTCAGTAAAACACTTTTATTTTTGCACTGCAAAGATTTAGTGCTGTTTTGTCCATATTTTTCTCATATCTTTTCCATACATGTCCACAGCTTTGGTTTGATGGTTACAAACACATTACGATTGCTCTGCAAATTCTTCAAATACATTGCTTGAATGCCATAAACAATATATAATTTTATATTTTTTATTTCGCAATAAACTCAAACTATTTAACAAAATAGACTTAAGACTTAGGATTATTGTTCAATCAATTGTTTCACCTAAAATTTCAAAGTATTCCAATAAAAGGGGACTTAAAAGCATTTAATCAATAATTTCTCACTCAATTCCTTTCATGATTTTATTCAATGTGAGCTTTTATTTCGTTAATCATTACTAATGCAAAAACATTAGAACCAGTCTTAAGCCGTATTCGGAAATGTTTTTTACTCTTTTTTTACTCACTCTAATTCTATATAATTAACTTTTAAAGTCAGAGAAATAAATCCGATTTTCAATTCAAAGACCAATGAGTTGGTCTTATTCTTAGTGATAATATTTTATCAAAATTCTGATAAATTGAACTTATTTTTCATATAATATTATTGATGAGAATAAGTTAAGATGTCGTGTCATAAAAATTCATTAAGTTTATGAATAAAGTTTCTTTTTCTGGCTTTATATCAATGTCATTATTTTATTTATGTAAAACTTGAAGGAGATCTTACAGAGAGAAAAATTAAGTTTTTACTGAAGTGTATCACATATTTGGGAGCAATTTTTTAGAATTAATTCATAATTTTTTTCCCCATAATTTATAATACAGTATTTTTCGAAATATATATTTCAACGTTTAAGATCATAATAACATTATAACTTAGTTGAAAATCTACGAAGTGTTCGTTGTCCTTATCGTTTGATTTAAGCAGGAAATGATGAATTATCCTTTGAAAACTCATTAAGTCCTTCATTTATTGCATTTCACGGAAATCTCGCCAAAAGTCTTCTTTACCAATCTCTAACTTTTTGCCCAAATCCAGTAGTATAGATATTTACAGGTTTTAATTCTAATTAAGTCGAGTCCACTACTATTGCTTCAAATTACAAATTTTCATTAAAAAAAAGTCAAATTGTCTTGTGATTTGAGGTTTTAATCCAATAATAATGATAATTGATTAAGAATTTTGGATTTATTAAAGATTTCAATAAAGGTGTAAATGAACTCAAATTTTCAATTCGCAAATCAAATGAAGAATTTTATCCAAGAGTTTATCCAATCTGAGAAAACATCTAAAGGTAGAGCTGATAATATAGATTCTCTATTGATTTAATAAAACATGAAATAATTTGGTTTTGAATGTTGAGAAATGAGGGCATTTACAAGTTTCTCATTCAAAGTGTTTGCTGTTATTGCAAATCTGATGGTAGAAACAAATGATTTTTTAATATGTAATTAAATGAAAGAACTTCATAAGACTTCTTTTCTTTTGGATCTTCAATGAGTTTTTACCAATACTTCCACACACGAACTCTAAATAACTAGTAATAAAAACATCATTCTTCACGACCGCATTAGATTTCAATAGAATTCTATATAAAAATCGATCGCATTATACAAATTAAATAACTCCATAAAAGCCAAATATATGTAGAAATATTTTTCCTCTCATTATTATAAATATTTAAATAGAATATTTAAATGATTGTAAAGTCTAATGACTAAAAAGCCATTTAATTGTAATAATAAGTTTGAAAGTTATGAGAGTTGAGTTCAGGAAGTGTTTGATTATAAAATGTAGTATAAATATAATGTAGAATTTTAGGTGAAATGCTGTGTTCAGTACACAAATTATAGCGTTTGCGTGTAAGAGATAATATTTTGTCTAAATCTTGAACTCTATTCTCTGATATCAAAATGAACCTATAGATAGATCTTTAGGCTTGACTTTCAGTCGCATTTAATGCAGCAGTAAATCCGATATTTTTCAAATCGACCTTAACTTGCGATTGATTTTCGAGATAATATTTCATTGAACGAAAAATAAATTTTTTAATAATCTCAAAATCTTGAAAATATGATCCTTTGTTGATATACCAGTAGTAAAAATCGAATTTTGAGAATTCCTTTTTGAAAACTTAGTAAGTTTCTGAATCTGAGTTGACGTGATACTAATCTAATCTTGTCGTTCTTGATTCAATTCAATTACTCATTTGTTTTCTACTCCACATATCGATTAGTCTGACATAAAAACACTTCCCTTTCTCTTAACTATTTCATCAAAATTGGAACTCAATTAGAAGAATTACAATCACAATAAACGACAGAAGAAATTGAATCACTTCATTGTCTCCAATAGTTCTTCAACCTGTTTAAGATTCATAAATTCTGGGAATTCATCACAAGAAATTGCTTTCAATTCCTGTGAATTTACTTTTATTTTTATCATTTTTTCGATATAAACCTTAAATCCTTTCCAAATGCTTTAAAAGCATACAAAATATAAAAAGAATTGTTCACAAAAAGAATAAGAATTGTTTTACTCATAATTTATACTATTGATCCTTCAGGTTATTTGAAGAAAACCAAGACTTACTTCGTTTATTTGAAAAGTTTCAATCTCTCAAAACAAAAGAATCTCAAATGGAAAGTATGGAATTAGCAGAACACGCGTCTCTTGTTATGACATCTTTAGACGAAGCCATCAATTCACTCGATAATGTCGATTATTTCATTGAATACTTGCACTCTATCGGAAAACTACACCACAATGTGCCCGGTTTTAAAAAAGATAATTTTTGGGTAAGTTTTCGATCGATTTCAAGTTTTTTTCTTGATTTTATATTATAACTAATGACTAACTAGAAAGATATTTTTGTGACTTATCGCAAAGGTTTAAATTAATTATCATTAAATTAACTTAAGTTGAACTTTTACATGAGTATCGAATGATTTGTAACAATTAGACTGATTGAATCAATCCCTGGAGGACATGTTGTCCCGAATCTTTGACTTATACCAATTCACTCATATTATGAGTTATGATAGATCACAAGCTGTCAAAGTTCTAAAATCAAAGCTATCAAATAAATGCTAATTCTAAACAAATATTATTCAAAATGATATAACACTGTAATATTAATGCTAAATTCCTTAACGCTTTATCTAAATCTTCAAACCTATGAGTTAACAGAAATCATTTGATATAAGTTTGAAGCCCTCAAAACATTCGTTGTTTATAAAGAATCTGAGGATATTCTTGAGCTCTGTTTTTTCTTGAGCTAAAATATTCTTTGACCTCATTTTATTTGATGCCATGAAGTCAGTCACTGCTCATTGAATGAAAATATTTATACGTTTTAAGACTTCATGGTTTTTCTCATCTTAAAATAAGTTTTAATAAGTTTAGGAAAAAGAGTATCTTTAAGTGGGGAGCTTTGATCACATTTATGCTCACAAAGAATTTCGTTGTATTTATTTGCATGAGTTCACAACCGTTTCATTCACTTTATCATTATGTCTTATGCAACTTATAATAGTATTTGCTTGAGTTTGGGTGGAATATATCAGATAACTATAAGTTAATTTCAAACCTATTTGCTTAATATATTATTTATTTTCATTCTTATCTAAACTATGGATTCATATAGTTTTGCATTCAATGAGAACAGAATTAATACCAATTCGAAAGTATATCAAATGAGTAATTTTAATAAAAATTAGATTAAGTATAATTTATTACAATGGGTGTAAGTTTTGATAAAATTATATATAACGCCCTCAACATTAAGATTGATTTTCATAATCAAGAGCTTAAATTCTTTGCATCAATTAATTTGAAACGCTTTCATATTAGAGAAAAATAAATTTTGTCGAAAACCTTACAGAAAACTTGATATCATAGCTTCCATTCCAATCAATTCTTCAATCAATTTCTTTGGTTAACAGTAAATTCACGAATCATTTCCAGTCCAATCAATCTCATGACCATCAGACACACTATTCTAGTATTTTATATTATTCATGAGAATTTCAAATGACAGGTAATTTTTAAAGTGATACTAATCGTGAAAAACTATTCTTCTTTCGTTTAAAGGATGTATAGCCTCATCCCCTTCTGTATGAGCTTAAAAATGGTACCGTAAATGTGTTAACATTTATTTTGAAATTAGATTTTTTACCCCTTTCTTAAATTCTCGATTTATTTTAATCATCTCCACGTCTGAGCTTCGGGTCCTATGAATACATTCTTCTTTTAACCAATGCTTTCATGCAATCAGAATCAAAATTTAACTGAAGAATCAAATTAAATACATTCAAATACTTTTGACCTAAAATTGAGTGAAAGCAATAAATGACAAAAATTTCAAGTTCGATAAGTTTCAATAGGCCTATTCAATAAGCTTCGATACTGAATATTCTGTGCAATTTTCATTTGAATCAAAATTATTCATATTGTCTGCTTTGAATGCACTCCAAAAAATCCTTTTGAGGAAAATCATATTTTTATCGATTTCCAGTGACTTGCATGGAATACAAAATCACTAATTTTCTCGTTTTTACCAACTTTTCATTTATGGGTTTATTTAAATCTAAAAATTTGTTGAAAGATGAAATAAAACCATCATTAATCTGACAAAATTCAGAAAAAGTACACTAAAAAAAAGTCTTTGACAATTGCTTTATTTGCATTTAGACAACAAATTGAAATTTTTGTTTCAATTGGCCATTTTGAAGTTTTAATGTCACTACAATTTTAATTTTTTTGTTGGTTTCTAGTAAATATCTATATTATAATTTAATATTCAAAAGTTTGTTTATTTGTTTGACTGGCTATAGACATGATACAGTCATGAGACCGGTATTATTAGAACCAAGGAGGTGCAACAGCGAAAAAAATTTCCCGGAAAGGGGCCACTGGCCAAGTTACCGAACTCATGCTTTTCTAGGAACTGCTTTGAAAAAATTTTGACCGTGCTTAAGCACGGGCTCCGAGGCTAGTATTGAATGATTTCGAAATAATCAGCTGGAATATCAGTAATATTCAACTTATTCTTGAATTTATGTTATTAACGTAACATTTCAAATTTGTCAACATTCTCTGCATTTTTGGTTTTAGACTAATAGATTTTAGAAATTTTTTGAAAACATTCGATTTCTTTAGTGCTCTAAATTTCTGAAAAATTGTTTTTTGAATCTGTTGAGTTTTTACACAACCCTTTTCGAAGATTTCTAGAATCATGCGACCATCCTTGGAAAATTTTACCGTAGGAATTGTTATCCTTTTTTTGTTCTGAGGTTTTGAAACGAAATTAAAGCTATACTTTTAAGATATTTTGAATAAGCATAATTAACTGCATATATCAATTTATTTGCCATTGCATTCATAGAGAGATTCATGTAAGAGAGATTGATTGCCCATCAAAATATTATTAATGGCTAAGCAATAAAAATCGTCAATTCAATAATCAATTGTTGTGACAAAGACTGTCTGTTTTGTTTGTATTATGCTATTAATACATAATGTGGAAAAAATTTCATAATCTAATGATAATAAACGACTTCTAGAGGAAAAATATAACCAAAAGGTAAACCTTTTGACCGTTGCCTTTTTCCTTCGTGACTATTGTACAATACATTTTCAAAATAATTAGAATTTAGATCGCATTTGTAAATCTATTTATATTTCATCCATATTGTCTATACTATTTATTATGCTGTTGAAAATTTGACTCAGAAGTAGAAAATTTCAGAACATTTTTCAAAGAATTATAAACCTCCTGAAAACCCTTCTTTCCCCTGAAAAAATAAGTTTGAGTCAGCCTTTTTTCATATATTCTATTGAAGTAACTAAAGTTCGAGCTATTCAATAATATTATATAACGAAATAATAAAATTATAACAAATTTCAACTCATAATAGTTGTGGCTTAACTAATATGAATGATTTTTTTATTGTAAAGAACCGTTTTTATTAAAGAGTATACTATTGTTTGAGAATATCATTTATTATAAAACTTTAGGGCCAAAACATATTTGCCGAACAAACTTTGGATTAGAAAACATAAAAAGGTGGTATACTTTGAACTATAGAATAAGCAATTTATCATTCAGTTTTATTCTTGGAGTTTATGGTATTTCTTGTATCCGTTATCATTATTTTCAACGAATGGAATCGTCTGTTTTTAAATTTGAATATTCACGCAATCAATTACTATCAAAAATGGTTGTTCACTGAGTCAGAAATATAAAACTTTCGAATGTTAGGTTTAGGTATTGAGAATCTTAATTTGACCAGTGCAGTTTGTTACTTTTGCTTGCTATCAATGCTCGATAGCATGTGCATCACTGCCATGAATAGCTATTCATTAGTGTTTTATTAATATATGTATAACTGTTTTCAAACTAAACATTTTTTGGAGTTGTGAAATCATTTTGTGCTAAGTTATACTGTTAAATCAAATCATACTTTTTAATGAGATAACATATGATGTTTTTGAGATTATAGGTTTATTTAGGATTAGTCCGTTTCCATTATAAAAACGCTGAGCAATGCAAAAATATTGATCATTTCTACTTTTCTCTGTCAAAGTTTAGAAATTATTTTTTATTTTGCGATCAAAAATTAAAACTTTAAATAGAGTTTGATTTAAAGCAATATAAAGAGGAAAATCAATGCTTGAACTAAATTTAGTATTAAATATTTCTGAAATTTCAATTATTCGAGTCTGAAAAAATATCTCGATTCCTTTCACAATGTTTATAAACAAAATACTAAACATCACCTTTTTTGTAATGAGTATCGAATAACAAAATAATTGTGTTACTTTTTCAAGAGTTGGTTCGTTTAGTCTATCGCAAAAAGTCATTATTATGAAGAACGTGTTAACTCGCATTATAGTAAAGTGTAAAATCATAAAACTTGATGTTGAACTTAAAGTTTAATACATTTACACTTCAAATATGTCATTTATCAGTTGATAAGCAGAAACATAATCAAATATTACTCATATTGTGAGTATTGAACTGCGAGTTAAAAAAATTATTTCAAAAAATTATTGTGTTTTATGATATCGATAAGAACACAAATTTAAGTTCAACTTGTCATGCAATCGATTTTATTAACACTCGACCTAACTCTAATCAAAATAAAATTATCTTTTAACTATATCATTACCGATTTGATTGCTATTTTCCCTTTAGATTAAAGATCATAAACTCCATAAGGATTTACTCTTTTATACAACTTTATCCCACTTTTTTAATTCCTATACAAATACGAAATATTTTCAAAAGAGAATTCTGTAAGAAGATTTTTTTCAAACTTAATTAGAAAATTTATTGCTTAAATATTAATATCAATATAAATTAAACTATAATTAATGTTAATTAGAAAGGAAGTGGTTTTCATTATAGTATACTACGCAGTATTCATATTAATATTGGTATAAAGTTAATGCATATTCATTGCAGAAAAGTGCGAATCAATTAAATTTAATAGTTTGAAACATTTATATAGATAAATATCAAAAATAATAATCAATATTTTAAAGCTAAAAATACTGTATAATTCTTATAGGATATTATGAAAGTAATCAAATTCAATAAATTCAGAACTTTCCGTGAATATAAAGAATACTATGTTTGAGTCTTATTCTAAAATTGAAACATAAGTTCGAGGACCAGAAAATATGATTTCATACAAACATTTATTAATTCAGTTCTCAATCATAATGGAATATATGTTGAATAAATTATAAAATATTCTGAAATAATTGAGTTAAATGCGGGAATTTATATGAAAAATTTCATTGAAATCTTATCTCTTTGAGGTTTTTTTTCAAACAATTATTTGTTTCAAAATTGAGAGTCACTCGACATTAAAATAGCGAGAAAAAAGCTATGAGACTGTACTGTGCAGTAGAGTATGAGTATTCTGTTACGAGTATTTGGAATATTATTGAAGTAATAATAGAGATTTTGTTTCCTAATTTGAAAACTGACTATAAATAGATTCATTGAGCGCATCATATCAAACAATGCGAGTCATCTCTAACTCTAGGATACAATACAAATGTGAGTTCTATATTTCGGAAAAGTTTTCCCTCACAACTATTCATTTTAATATTCTTTCATTGCTAATCAAAATTAATTTGTAACAATTATTTGAACTTTTGCAAACATTTATTTCACGTAATATTTATAAATCTTTTATTATTGGAATCTTAACTAATTTCAATTATTATATCTAAATTACACTTAAATAATTCCAATCGTTTCCATTTTTATGGAAAAATTTACTGAATTTTCAAAACATCGAATATTTAACTCAATCAGAGTTTAATGTGTTAATTAACTAATAGAATATCCCAATAAATCATTCATAATAGATTTGAGCGAAAAATTCAAAAAAAAATCTTTATAAATATAGTTTATTACACAAAATAAGCTCAGAGTTAAGAAAGGAGTTCAAAAACGCGTTTAAAATTATTATAATTTATTCTGTTTTCACAAAAACCAGTTCGAGTGTCTTGACTGTACTCGAGATCGAAAATAGTAACTCTAATCATACTCTGATAAAAACTATACCAATAATGATCAATAAAGGCTTCTTTCTATAAAACTTAACTGACTTTGAGAGAAATATAAGCATAAAGAATGCTTTTAGATTCAGTCCATGAGCTTCACGGTATTAACTTATTATAGATATATAATTTCATGAGGTTTTCCCTTTTGAATAAGATTGTCTTTTTTAAAAAATTCCATTTCATATTTCCCATTTTGATGAAAAATTCATAATTCACGAAAAACTGCTTATTTTCATGAATCCTTTTCATGAGACTTTTCAACCAATAAATTTTGGTTAAACTAAAAAAATTGGTTTTTTATTAGTAATGCCAGGAATACAATATGACATATGACAAATTTTTCACTTGAGTAATTCTTTTCGTGTATTTATTTGCTCTCTATTTTATATTCAGTTCGAAAAAATATATTTCAGCTCTATTTTCTATTTATAGGATATTCTCTCTCATATCGTTAAATATGTTTTTCATTAATAAAATTTTACAACTTTGAAATAGACTATAATATTGACAAATGTGTCATTTATTTTCTTTTAATTTTCTATAGATAAATGGAAAGATAATACAAAGCAACCCATATTTTTTTATTTGAATTTGTAAGCATGCCTTCAAATGTTCCCTCCAATGATTTTTTATCTTTCATCTAATATTACAGTAAAATTGAGGGAAATAAATAAAATTTCAAGTGAGAGTAAAAATAAATATCTTTTGAATACAAAGCATTGAAACTAGAGATTAAATTGAGCAGAATTTTGTATAAATAATATATCACTTTGAATTAGACTGAATAATACTGGTTATCAGAAGTTCATTCTGAGTAATTTCTTTTTTTGAACTCAACTCAATTCAAAATATTTAGATTTTCACTCCATTAAACTTTTTATACCTGTATAGCATTAAAATGTGGGCCTTTATACAAATTGTTTCGAATCAC
>JAQFXV010000725.1:0-18501 GCA_034694065.1 Camisia spinifer
TATGTTTAATTATCATAAAAAGTATTTATTACTCAATTGATTGAATATTATGTGAATCACTTCATAACTTATTTTTAATGTCATAATAAAATTCTTAGCATTCATATAATGGTTTACATTTTTTATTCAAGTTTTTTTAAAAATAGATTTCTGCTCAAATGCAGAAGTTTTCAATGTTTTTAAAATGGAATGTTATGAACGCGTGAAGTGATGTCTCTTTAAAAGTCAACTTAATTTAATTGAATAAAGTATAAAAATAGAAAACATTGAATTTATATTTCATCCACTTTTGTTATTTGAATTGCTTTTCCACACATTCTTTGTTTCCTCATTTACTTAGTTATCGAACGAATTCAAATGTAGATGTATTTCATCAGTTCAAATATTAAAGATTTTTTGGGTCAAAGTATCTTTCAATTATTCGACTATAAATGTTCGATAAGATTAATGGATTTTTGAGTTATTGTTTAAACTGTATTCAAGCAGATTATTGTCCGAATTTTCCCAAACTTACTAACATTGAAAAGAGAAACTATTTTCTAAAACAAATTGAAATCCAATGTAAAACATTAAGACTAATAACTCAAAAGCTACTTTTTGTCGGGTTATGCAATAAGGGCCTAAGTCACATTTTCACTTAAATCCAATTATTATTGGTTTGCTTAGACCTAAATTCAATCTAAATCTGTGCACAAACAAGAAATGAATGTAATGTATAATTTCTCATTTAATCAATTTTTGAAAAAGCTGTAATTTATTCATTATTTGAACTTCAATTTGCTTTTATCGCATTCGCGGTTTTGTCACTAATGCCCTATTGCATGACCAATTGATTAATATTCGAACTCATCAGCTATAAGTACATCTACATTTTGAATTCAATCAAAATCTGAGACTTCAATGAGTTGAAAATACGTAACAATTAATTTTTATATAATAAGTCATTAATAAATATGTTGTATTAATTATAAAATTAAATATATTTTAAGTATAAATAACATTATAATTCGGCTTCGCATTTCTCGGTTTTAACCGACTTTAACCGAAAATAACCGAAAATAACCGCCGATTCGACCCTTCCGGTAAGAATCGGTTAAAATCGATTAAAAAAGTTTTTCAAAATGGCTTATAATATAGTTTTTTTTAACTATCACTTTTTTCTCGTAATTTTTCAGTAAAATTCTAAAAATAATTATTTTATTTACTTTAATCAGTTAAATATTATAAAATTGATTCGATTTCTAGATTTATTGCGATATTATTGTGATTCCTTGTTTTATAATACTTATTGAATAATTAGGGAAAAAATTATGGGGAAGAATAGGTAAACATAACTGATATGAATTTTCAAAATAATTGATATTTTTTATCCGATTTAAACCGATTGATGGATTTTCAATATTTGAAGCCCGATTCTAACCGAATTTTGCCGTTTTTTCAATATTCTAAACATTAAAAAAGCGAATTATAATATATTAAGTTAGCTTATAATCAGATTTTGATAGCAGACAATAGCAGACAACTATAGGAAAAGTTGTATTAAAATGATATATAAGTTTTATTAGTGTTAGTATTGAAGGAAAGCATACTTTTGAGCAGACTTTGAAACTAAAAGGGGTCTCAAATTTCGATCCCTTGTCTACGAATCTCCAAAAAGTCCTCCAATTTATTAGTTCTGAGTCTGTATTTGTGTTGGTTTTGACAAAAGCTATTAAAATATATTAATTTTATAGAAAATAATTTTATTATTGAAAAGAAAAGTAAACAAAAGCCTGAAAATTAGTTTCAATCGCAATAACGAAAGGCCTTCGAGAATGGTTTTGGCCGAAAGGTCTGCCAATGAGTCCAAATACAACGGAACCGCTCGAAGAACTCGTGCTCCGAGTCCTCAAAATAACAATACAAATAACGGACACTTTACTGATGACAGTAATAATAGTGATGACTCAGACCATGGTTTGTATCAATTTTTATATCATATTTCATTCATTTATTCAAATAATTTTTATATTATTTGAATTTATGCTAAACTATACTTTTCTTAAATTTAATTTACATTCAATTCAAACCAATTGTTTGCGCATTAATTTAATTGTTATTTGAATTTAAAAATCAATTGAAGACAAAAGTGATTGTTATTAATTAGTAGTAATAGTTATGATAAACGTTATAATAGTTAATAATTGAGAAGAAAATAAATTGTATTGAATATTAACTTATTTAAAAATGATAGGAATGCGTGTCGGAAGTGATTATCAGGCGATTGTCCCCGAAATGGTGGCTTCATTACCAGGTCTTATATTTTTGAAATGATTAAAACTGAAATGAGTGTATAATTGATGTGGATTTGAACCAAATATAGCTCCCGATCACGAACCGGAAAGAGCAGTACTGGTTTGGTCGCCCTGTAATGACATCCCTGAACCAAATCGTATGTCAGACTATTTATTTAACTTTAATTATTCAACATTTAGTTTCTTTCAATTGAACTTTTGTCTCAATTATTTGGAATTAATTCAGTCGATGATTACCTAAATTTGTCGAAAGAGAAGTATAATTATAATAACGAACAGGCGTTAGGAATGCTTTGTTGGCATAAATTTAATTTAGAGAAAGCGATGGCAGATCTGCCAAACTTTACACCATTTCCTGATGAATGGACTGTTGAGGACAAAGTGCTATTCGAACAGGCCTTTCAATTTCATGATAAACATTTTCATAAAATAAGACAAATGGTATAACAATAAACTTATGAATACTTGATTGCGCTTAAAATCAAATGAATGAATAAATTGAACCCAATTCTAGTTACCCGACAAATCGATTGCAAGTCTAGTTAAATACTATTATTCATGGAAGAAGACTAGGAGTCGGACCAGTCTTATGGACAGACAGGCAAAGAAACTGACGTTACATAAAGACGATGGAAGTGAAGCCGGATCTGAGGGCGGATCTGATAATGAAAGCGATAACGGAAACGGTCATCAAAAAGAATCAGTTGTTTCGAGTGTAAGAGATGGTAAACCCATGTGTTCGAACTGTTTCACAACATCGAGCGGTCAATTTCATAATACTAATAAAGGCCTTCTCTGTCGAACCTGTTATTCTTATTGGCGAAGAACGGGTGCGATGAAGAATACAAGCGTTCCGAAGAAACACGAGACGGGCTCTAACCGTCACATTCAACTGAAGCCACGCAAACCTCCCCGAGGAATGTATTTGAGCCACGAAGACTTGTCGACCATAGCTAATGGTCCTCCCGGTCAGGGGGACTCTATTCTTAAGGGATTAGATTCAGAAGTTATCACTTTAAAGCGTAACGTTCAGAATAATAAACAAATTATTAGTCAATTAAAGCATAAAACTGCGGGTGGAATCGAATCTTTCCGTCCAAATGAGGTAACAAAACACTATTTTTCCACTAATTATAAGTTACTAATAATAACTTTTGTAATGATAGACATCGAGTCGTATAAACAGTCGATGGACTAATGATGAACTATTACTTGGTGTTCAAGGAATTCGAAAGTATGGCAAAGATTTCAAAGCAATCGCTGAAGTTATTGGCAATAAAACTGAAACTCATATTCGGGCCTTTTTTGCTAATAATCAGCGAAGATTCAACTTAATAAAGGTTTTAAAGGAATACGAAAATGAAAATGGAATTATAGATGAAGAAGAAAATAAAGTATGTTTTTGTTAATAACTGCAATTTCAAATCAATTTAATTAAAACCAATCAATTTGTTTAGAATGACTCTCAAAGTGAAACATTGAATGTCGAACATTCAAACTCTCCTCAAATGGTATCCCTTAATAGTTCGAGTGGTTTGTCTTCATCATCAATAGGATCAGTTCCGCCTCCATTGAAACCAATTCATACATCAATAGTTGGAAATAGTTCTCCATCAAAGTCAAGACAAACTCTAATACCACAACACAATCCTCCCCCACCTCTCACTTCAAATACTAGTTCCAGATCTAATAAATCTTAAAGAAAACCTGATTTAAGTTCCACTCAATTCCGTTTCTGATATCAATCATTTTAAAAACATATTAATTATCAACTTATTATTAAAACTCTTTTTAACTACTTTTAACACCAAAACAAATATGCATAAAAACATCAGACATTGCAATACTTCATACTTATATTTCCGCAAATTGTCCCCATTTTTCGCTATAAATTTAATATTAGTTCAATTATTCGAAATATCCTGTAATAAAATATCAGTTTTATATCCAATACTTCGACTTCAATTCAATTATAACTTATTTGTGTTCTAATTGTTTGGATTCAATTGAGTGATGAATACAATTGGTTGTGATTTTAGACTCAACTCAAATGATTCTCAATTTATGGTTAATAACAATAAGACAAATGATTACTTAATCTGATTGATGAACAATATTTGAGAAATTTGAAAGTTCAAAATGTAATGTCGAAAGTGATGAACTTATATGAGACTAATTTAATGTTCAATTCAATACCGATAATACTTATGTCAATATCTTTCAAATAAAGATAATGTAGAGAAACAAAAGCGAAATAATAACCAAATTTAACAAAAAACAATCTTATATTTTCTTAAAGATACGGAACTAATAAATGACAATTTGATGAAAAAATTTTGTACACTACCAAACATTTATACCATTACTGAAAGTGACTTCAAATTATTATTCCTTTTCGTAGTACTCGGATTACAAATTTCAATAATTGAGAGGGAGTTTAACATCTTATATATAATCGAATTTCAGTTTTTCTATTTGAATGAACAAATAGTAAACTTTTCTCACGATTATTTTGAATTTTCACATATAAATAGATAATTGGGAATCGATTCAAAATATTGAAATATTCAAATTTGATGACAATTTATAAACTCTTAATTGTTTTGCGATCGAATAAATTTGAATATTTTGAGTCATACTAAAAGATCTTTTTGAAAGCTATCATCGATTTGAGTGACTTCTCAATTCTGTGGTAAGAATTGAGACCGAATACTAAGAATTGAGACCGAATACTAGGAATCAGAATAATAAATGACCGCAAATAAAAAAGTTATTAAAGACAAAGACATTTTAAACAAATAATAATACTATCGCTACAATAAATTGTTTATAATTAATGCTACCTTTAATTAAATATATGTTTAAATAATTTGAAAATAAAACAAAGTCTCACGAGTGGTGGCAGTGAATTATCATAAGCTAAAACTATTACATCATTTTCAACAGCATTTCTGCACTTCCAGTGGCATTGCTTTCCATTTGAATGACTTTCAGTATGGAATGAAAGAATGTTAAAATAATTGCTCGTTTTCTCATCCAATGAAAGTGTAGTGTAAGTAATGAATGTGTGAATTATATAATAATTATTTGTTTGAAATTATTTTGCAAAACAGGAACAATAGGATTAAAAGCTGCTATCATTTTACAAAATATTAATATTTAATAATACACTCACTTTTTAATCAATTTCTAATTACATTCCTATACTGTTCAATATTATGGAATTTTTTCTCTTAATTCATTTAATATAAAGTCAATATGTTTTGTAATTTATTGAATAAAATCCATTTTTGAAGCTTAAAACTTATTCAATGAGATAAGAATATTATTCAGTCAATAAAAGTAATAATTATTATGACTGAAGCGCGCTATTAATGATGTTTATAATGAATAATTGAAAATTAGTTAATGAGTTTGCATTTACTTGAATGGATACTGCTTTTTGTTTTGTAATAGAGATAAAACTCATTAATTATTGATATAATATAAGTGCAGTATAATTAAAATAGTGTAAAATCGGATCAAAACCATTTAGCAATTTTGAAATATGTCATTAGTGTTGATTTATGTGATTTATGGGAAGCACAGCCAAAGGGCAAAACTTCATACAAAAATGCTTGACTATTGTTCTAACTCATAATCACAATCATGAGTCAAACCTATATATTCTTATCATTACTCTTATTAAAGCATAAATGAATATTATTTTCTTTTTTTTGTTAAAATAATGTCTACTTTTTCTTCAATGTGAAAAATCCCCTCTTTTTCGGTTCATCTTTTTTATCCCCATCTGCTTTCGCGGGCATTGTTTGTGAACGTGAAGGTCCGGGAGATGTTTCCATATCAGAAATGGTTGATTGAATTTTATTGATCCAAACATTCATTTCATCGTCTTCTTTCGCTTGAAACAGATATTCGGCTCCGTTTTGTAATTTTAAGCGGAACACGTGTTTCTTTTTAGTATAATCCGATGCAACCTGAATAACAACCCCTTTGAGGTCAACCGGAGCCTCACCTCTATAGTAATTTTCAGGTTCTTGTCGAAAATGTTTCTGATCTTTATATGTTATTAAAACACCACTTCGTAATACAGCATATACTTTATCCCATGATCTGAACAGTAATTAATAATTATAATTTCAAGTTTTTAAGACTCTATAAAAAGCTGATTTACCTGTTTGTGGCCTTCTTTGTAGTCGATTCCCATTCATGTTTACGATTTAATGATCCCTCGATCACAATATCTTCATCTGCAGTGCTGTGACGTTCTAAAGAACAAATAAATAAATTGATAACTGAAGTAATAATGATATTAATCGAGGATTAACTATAAAGTTTAGAATGACAATAAGTTGATTAAATTTGATGCATTAATTGAGTGCATGTCTACCTGACACAGATGAAGAGTCAGTATCATAATATGGCGACTTTTTGCGTCTCCAACTGCTGAATGGCGACTTAGATCGAGATCTTTTACTTTTTCTCTCTTTTGACGGGGTCGGGGCTTAAAAATCATGCCAATTATTCATTATTTTAAATTAAAAATCGTGCAAAAAATGAAAATTAAATAAGAATGAGTTAGAGTGAGTTAAAGTTCAAACTTACTGGTCATAACAGATCGAGGCTGAGATGGAGATGTAGAAAGAGGTGTAGGAGAGGTTGTCGTAACCGAAATGTTCGATAGAGTCGGAGTTTTAGGAGTTTGAGTCAAAACGACTTCTACATGCAATCATTATGTTATTTAAACATGCATTTCATGCTTTATTAGATATTAAACAGACACGCATTTTAAATAAAACGCAATGCAAAGCTCGAAACATAAAACCTTCGAGAGCTGAAGACATGATTTTAATATACAGTACACATATCCTGATAGCGCCATATAATAGCTGACAAAACATACCCGAAAGCAATTCATACATTAATTAGGTATAAATATTGACTTACTTTCTATCTTTTCTTCAACTTCTACTTCAGTAGAAGGAGCGGAAACCTCTGTGCCGTCCGTTCTATCAAAATATATTTTTACTTAATATTATAATCGAAAAAATAACGTTTTGAATACCTATCAAATGGTGGCTCATCGGGTGATATAGACTGTTGAGGCCTCAATTTCGCGAGCTCTTCTTGTCTACGCCTCTCCTCTTCTTCTTCACGTTTTTTGTATTCTTTTATCTCAAACTATATTTTGAATAACATATGAATTCATTAAAATATGAAAGACTGAAGAGTAAAGGATTAGAATAAAGGAAAGTATTGAGAGTTACTTTAGGTGTAAATACAATCAAACAAACCCTATGTTTATTTCATGCCGTTAAGACATTTCGCTAGCTTTTATAGTTCGAGCAATTTTTATCTCACTTTACTTGACTTCGAGTGTATTTTGAGTTAATTTGAAAAACTTTGTAATAATAATAATCGCAATATTTAAGTGCATATTAACTTTGGAACTATTCTCTAATTTGCTATTAGTCTAACATTTGAAAGTTGTTTTTATGAGAATTGAATCATTAATTGAAGGATTGGCAACATCTAAACCAGCGCTTAATTGCTAAGAATCTGTGCATTAATAGGTTATTTGAATGCAGCCTTCATTCGATACACAGAATACTTAGACAATGAATAGATAATGAAAATGTAACCGAATCATAATATCCAGATCTGCGCATATGCTCATCGAGTTCGTTATAAGCCTTTCTTCTATCCCCGTCTAGAGGTGGTTCTCTCTCTTTTAACTCAAGCTTTTACACAATAAAATAATATTTAAACTCATGAATCAACGAATCCCTTATCGATAACTTATTTGATACAAATTTGAGGGCTAATGAAAAAAATAGTTTTATAAGTGATACCGTTGTCAGTCTTTCCAATGCAGCGAAACGTTCTTCTTGTGCTGACGCAGATTTTTCAAAGGCCTCCTGTTTCTTAATAAGCTGATCCACTTCATCGATTGTATGCTTTTAAATAAATAAATTAGTAATAACTTTGAAGACAAATCCTAAATGGTATAAAACTTACTCCTAATTCTTGACTTAATAGATATGGATCTTGAGCCACAAGCCATGCTTCAGCTACAGCTGCATCTCTTGCAAATTGATAAACTTCAAGAATGAGCTGTAAGTGTTCCCATCGCTCTTCCCATCTATTCATGAGACCATTTCTTTGATTTGTTAAAGCGAGTAATTTTTCTTTTATTTCATTTGATGCGTAGTGATTACGAGCTAACAATTCTTTTCCTAAACTAACACAAGTCGAAAAGTTGTCTTCTCGCGCATCGATCTCTGCCTTTAAACTCTGGTGATTATTCATTAGAAGTTCAACACCAGAAACATCACGTGGTTTTTCAGATGTATTCATTTGTCTGACGACGTCATCCATCCATAGTTGCAAATCACGAACCATATTAAGAAAGCGGAACAGATCTCCGGTATCGGCGAGTTTGACTCTACGAACATCGCATTGAGATAAAAGTTTTTGCCACGCATTTAACACTTCCCCTTCTCTATTAGTAATATCTCTGGCTCTGTCACCGGCATAAGCTGTCTGTAATTTAGCTGATTCTTCTCGGATCTGTTGAACAGCATTTCCGAGTGTTTGTAAGTCATGTTCAAAATTGGCCTGTTTTCGCAGCAAACTTGAAACAGAGACCGCATCGCGTCCGAGTTCGTCAGACATTGCGTTCTGTTTCTCGATAATACGCGCGTAAACATCTTTACAGTCATGGAAGAACTTATGCAATTCCCACGACGCGGACAGCATTTGGGTTCTGGTGTCGATCAGTTCTAATAAGTCAGCCCAGGCTTCGTTCAAATTGTCCTTCCATTCAGCGATTGTAGCGCTATCTGAATGGCCAGAACTTATCAAATGGTCAGCATTTTCGTTGACAACAGAAACTCTTTCATTTCCAATGACTTCTGTGTCGCGCGCGAACTCTTTGAACCGGTCCCTAAGCATTGAAACCTGTTCGTAATCCTGTCCGAGTTCATGAGAACCGGCCACTACTTCTCGTTCTGCAATCCATTGCATTATGTCATCGACTTCTCTATTCAAAGAGAATAGTTTTAACGCTTCTTCAAGTTTTGCCCGACGTTCTAGTGATAGATCCTTAAGACCGGCGTAGAGTTTGTCAACTTGTGATTGTCTGACAGCTACTGAATCACTAAAATAAGAGAGAAAAATAAAGTTGAGTTTATTTAAGAGCACAATTCGAGTTCGATATTAAAGTAACAAACCTTTCTGGATGTCCTTCTTTAATAAGTTGTTTAGAAGTATCTCCCAATTGACGAATAGTTTCTGCGTAATCTTCAACAGCATTTTCCAGTGATTCATGTTTTTTCATCAAATTTTGTGCACTGAATTCGTCTTTACCCCTGTCTTCGACCATCATATATAACTCCTGTTCACTCATCCACGACTCAGCCTCTGACGCATCGAAATAGTATTGTTGAGCTCTTTCGGATTCAAGAAGTTTATTCTTTCGAGTGTTCATCTTATTTTTGAGCTCTTCCCACATCTCCATTAATTCATTGATAAGACGCTGGAATTCTGAGGAGTCTTCGTGTCCCTCATCTACTAATTTGTTTCCGTTTTCACAAATGTTCAAAATTCTTGGTTCGTGATTATCTATTTCAGTGCGAAGCGAATGGTTTTTCTTTATAAGCATTTGTACGACAAACAAACTGTTTCCGTAGTCAGTACTGGTCGCTAAAGGCATCTTCTCCTGAATCCACATTTTTTCGTCTTCAACATCACGTCTGAACTGATACGCCTCCTTCTTCTTAAGTAATTGTGTTTTTCTATCAAGAAGTGGTGCCTGTAATCGTTGAAATCTCTCTTCGACGTAAACCTTTTTAGCTTTGATTTCATCAGTTTTGTCGGGTTCTATTTTCTCTAAATATTCGACTTGTGTTTCCAACTCATTTACTTGTCGTGCTTTAACAGCCATTTGAGTTTCAATCATTTGTTGTTTCTGTAATATTAAGTTAACACTTGTTAAGTCCTGACCAGTTTCTGCGGTCAACACTTGACTCTCCAATTCTGTAATCCAAGAGTCGATATCATCACAAGTTTGTTCATAAAGGACTTGTCTGTTGGCGTCGAAAAGTTTCAATCCTTTTTCACTTGTAGTACTTTCAAGTGCTTCGAATTGTTGTTCTAATTCAGCTAATTTTGGTTCGACTAATGATTTCATCTCTGGTTTAACTTGAATCAGATTTTGTCCTTCTTGTTGGACTTGATAGAGTCTGTCTTTATTTGATGCTATTTCTGCTTCAAATGCCTGATGACGTGTCCATTTGCTGTGCACAGTCTTAGCGCTACGATATGTCTCGTCTTGAGCTATAATGTATTTCTCTTGAATCCATTCATTGAGTTCATCGCAGTTTTGCAAGAATTGATGTAATTGGAGCTGATCTTTAAGCTTATCAGATAATTGTTGGGCACGTTCTCTATTTGTTTGTCGTTTGTCATTAATATTTTCAGCCTTTCGAATAATTTTATCTGAATCGAAGTGTCCCTCTTCGCTAAGACGGTGTGCAAACTGTATGACACCATTGATCTTATCGTCATTGGCCTCCATTGTTGTCAAGAATGCTTCGTGACGTTTAATAAGACTCTCTGCCTGTTCCAGATTAGTCGGAGTCTCATCTTTAGCCAAATAGTGTTCCTGTTGACTGAGCATGACTTCTGCCTGTTTTGAATCTCGTAAAAACATTTGAAGATTGAGACTTTGCGACAAAAGTTGTTGTCTGTTTTCCCACATTTTATGTAATTCAGTCCATCCATCTCTAAGCGCATTAAGTCTTTCACGTAGAAACATATATTGAGGATCAGTTTGGTCTTGAGTTATTTTGTGTCCGTATTCCATCATACTATTATAGTCTTCAGTATAATTATCAATTTCTTCTCTGATCTGTTGATGTTGACTCAATAGCTTTTCTGCTTCAGCCAAACTATTTGGTGTGTCCTCTGAGGCCACATCTGTTTGTGTTTTTGTCAGCCAAGCCTGGAAATGGTCCAAATCTCTTAAGAATCGATGCAAATCACCGGCCTCTTCAAGTTTTGCGTCTCTGTCTCTCAACAATTGAGTCAATTGTTCCCAAACACCAGATATTTGTGTTATTCTATCTCTTATAGCCTCAGCTTCTTCCGGATGATCGACTGCCATCTTATCTGCTTCTGTTTCTAATCCATCCAATTGAGCCTGAATTGCCGCTAAATCCCTTTCCATTCCACTCAATCTTCTCTGTAATGTCATTATTCCCGTCAAATCATTTCCTAACTCTTCTGTCGATTGCAATAGTTTTGTCTTCTCTTCAATCCATGATATGGTTTCACGACATTCAATATGAAACGTTTGAACGCCATGAGCAGAATTGATTTCTTCACGTTTTTGTTCAGCGTTTTCACGTAATTCAGCCCATCTTTTAATAGATTAAAATGAAATTAAAACCAAAATATCCAAAATATAAATTGATTCGTGTATTAAAATTTGAAATAAATTAACATTACCTTTGATTGAGTTGATTCTGTCGCGCGAGTATTTGCTCAGAGTTCGGATGTTCAACATTTAAGAGCTGTCGCGCTAATTGATTAACGACTGCCACTCGCGACGCATTTGAGTTCATTTCTTGATCAAAAGTCTCAAAACGATGTTTCATGACTTCGATATCTTCCATATCGCGACTCATGACCATTGAAGATAACATCTTTTCTTTTTCTGCAATCCATTGTTCGACACCATCGGCTTCACTGAACAGTTTATAGAGTGAAATGGCGTCGAGTAAACGTTGTTTTCGCAATTTAGCCAATTCTGTCAGCTCTTTATAACGGCGCTCAATAGTTGCGATTCTATCCAACACTTCTGGATCCTGACGGTCAGCTTCGCCGAGAGCTGACGCCTGTTCTTTCAAAGCATCGATTACTGATGAATAGCTCTTTAGTTCTTCAGTGCTTTCATTGTGTTTCTTAAGCAATGACTGAGCATTTGCTTCATCGACTCCAACGTCTTCGCTTGAGACCAATCGTAACGTGTCTAACATCCAGGCGTCGACATCGTCGGCATCAGCGAAGAATTGATGGAAATCAATGGCTTCAGTCAAACGCATTGTACGCAAAGATTGTAATTCTTTGAGATTATCCCAAAACGTTACAATTTCTTGAATGCGTTGTTGAATATTTTCAGCGCCAAAATGTCCGGCATTTATGAGATCATCTCCTACTCGAATAACACTCATTAACTGTTGTTCGTGTGCCGCCAATTCGTCTTCAAGGGCTCTATTTTTACTGATAAGTAAGTGAACAGTTGTCAAGTCGTGACCGATTTCAGCCGATGATAATATTTGTTCCTTTTCTCTAATCCAAGCCTCCTCTTCAGCCATATCCCAATAGAATTGCCACAACTTTCTGGACTCTTCGAGTCTACTTCTTCTATCAATAGCTAACTGAACGAGTTCAGAATAGGCTGATTCTAATTGTGTTATACGTTCGTCAACTATTTTAGGATCGCATGGTTTATATCCTGCGACCGTTTCTTCATTCATAAAATGTTGTGAGTTATGGACAACTGTCTTGACTCGTTCTCCCAAAACATTGATATCGGCCTCAACCAGACTATGCTTTTGTAGTAAGTCTTCGACACCCATCAAATGTTTTCCATTGTCTTCTGACAGAAGACGAGCTTTAATTTCTTCCATAGAATCTAATATATAAATCATTTCTTGGAAAGACTGCTGTAAAGCCATTGACATTTCAAGTCTTGATCTACGATTACGTAACAATTCAAGCAAATAATTCCATAGACGCAAAACATTGTCTTTTCGAGAATTGATACGATCGATATCGTGATAATTTTCAGCCTCGAGTTCTTGTGCGACTGCAACCACCGCTTGTACTCTTTCTTCATAAGCAAATATATCAGTTTCAATGGCTTCATGTTTTTTAGCGGCCGCCTCAACAGCAGGTAAATCAAAACCGAAATTGTCTTGAGAGACAAGACGTTGATTCTCACTAAGCCACGTCTCTCTCATACCTGCTTTACGATCAAATCGTGCCGCCAATTGTTCCAATTTTTCTTGTCTGATAAGTTCTTCGCGAAGAGCGAGTTCTCTTTCATGTTCTCCTTTTTCAAGTCTATCCCACGCCCTGTTTATATCAGATATCATTTTGCCTTCTTTTGGTAGATATGGTCTTTGATTATTAGCTCGCATTTTGCTTTGCAGTGTGAATAATAATACTTCAAGATTTCCTTTTTCAATAAATTTCGGGGGCTTTTCAACTGTTCTATAATTACTAAATGAAGATAATTGTTGTTGAACTCCATTCAATGAATTGGCAAACTTTCTATCAGATAATGATTGAATAGTTTGTTCAATCCATTTAAGCAAATCAGAAGTGAGTGTTTCGTATTCGTGAATCATTTTATCGTTTTCCATCGCATGACCAACAACTTTACCAATACGTCTTCCCTGAACTGTTTCGGCTTTCATTTTAGAGAAGTAATGATAATATGTGACAACATATGTGATAATAGACTTCTCGTCCGGATTATCAGTATAAACATCCTCAGCATCTAAAAGATTAGTGAGACCTAACTTTTCTTCCGCTACATTGAAAGCATTATTTAGATTATGAATAGCATTAGATTTGGATAATTTTTCGTATTGTATTAAATCTGGTCTATGTTTATGAATGAGAGCATTGAAAGCGAGTCCGTCTTTCCAACTGGAAGTAAAATTTCGAACATTAACGCTATGATAACCAGCGGTTTTCATTTGACACCATAATAGCAAAGCGTCTTTCGCTGATTTAGTCTCTTGATTATCAACTTCTTCAATAGTGATGTCTTGTATTTGAAATCTTAATATTATAGTCCAAATCAATCCAAGAGTTAATCTCGGATTTCCATCAACGATATCATGAGAGCCCAAGTTTTCGAGATGTACTCTCTGTTCTCTTAACAGAAACTGTAACGCTTTGTCAACATTTTCCAAACAATGAATTCTCATTTTTCCTTTTGTTATTTTTGGTAGTCTTTCACCGGACAGTATTTCTAATAATTTAATAAGATTTTTGCCATCTCTCAAATCAGTGTATAAATCAGTTATACGACTGTTTGCACGAACCAAATGTGAATTAACCCATTTGCAGAACGTCTTCTTCTGTACTGACTCGCGTTCATCTGAGCATTAAATAATTCAATTATATGTCAACAGCAGAGAATATTAATCAAATGAATAGTTTTATTGATGAGTGTCATTGATTACCTGCGAGTGCTTTTATGCGCGACCTTTCAAAAAGTCGTGAAGAGCTGTTACCGCCGTCATAGTCGTAATCCTCGATCTCCTGCTGAGTGACCGGATCCCACCTCACATTCGCTGATATATCAGTTGTCATTTTAACTATTTATTTTATTTTACTTTACTTTCTTCTACTCAAGTTTGGCTTCACTTCAATTTTTTCGATACTAATCAACGAGAAAGTTATTGAGTGAAAGCTTTTCACAAAAATAGTTCATTTTTGCTGATATATAATATAATTATCATTTGATATGATAAACACTTAATAAATTATCTATATTTGTCTCAATTCTATATTAGTTATAACTCTTTCAATATTTATTCCAAAGCCTCACTTAAAAGCCTTGACTTCAAAAAAATGACTGAAAAATTGGTGGTTTTGCCAAAAAATTATCAGAAATTCCTTCTGAAGCAACCGAACAATTATTAATTATTTGCGGTTAAAAAATATATTATTTCTGAAATAAAATTAAGGCCAAACTCAAATACATTAGTAATGAGTGTCAAACATTTGTCTCAAACATTTTTTACGTTAAAAAAATACTAAAATCAAACCCAAAGATAAGACGATATTATCTGTTGTTTGGTTTCTAAATAGTTTACACTAAAATGAGTTTTGGTGTGAATCGAATCAAATCAAATCAAATATAAAACTGTGCGAAAATTTCTACTAAATTATTATTTGAAATTTTGGGTTAATATTTATTTAATAGATTCAAAATAGTTTCAAATTTAACTCAATTTTATAAATTTTGATATAAATAACTAATATTTAATAGTTTATAAAAATAATAGAAATAATTTGTTAATAAAGTGTAAATTAAATGATAATAAAATTAAAGAGAACTCAAAGGTTGCGCTTTAAGGACACACCCGATTGATAACTATTTATTTTTATATTAAATAATTGTTACGAAAAGAGGACTCGTATTATTGTATTCATAACTATATAGTTTTGATGGCCTTTAAAATTGACATCAATTTATGGAAACGTTTGATATTAAAAGCCTTTCAATAATAAATTGAACATTAATTTAATAGATATTGAAAATAATAAAAGTTTTTGAGAAAAAAATCTTTTAAAAGTCGAGAATTTGTGGCCATTTCATAACAAATATTACATTTAAAACAATTAAATACTGATTATTTATATCATTATATTTTTGAAACATAAATAGTTTGAGTTTTAATACTAAAAGCCTTTAAATGACAAACCTTTTAAAAATTAGTTATAATAAGACATCAAAACTGAAACTTAAAATTGTTTTAAAATCAAATTATTCCGAACTCATGAGTCATTAATGATAACTAAGAGAGTGAGCGATATATTAATGATATGAAACCGCATACAAGCATAACATAATACATACAATATTATAGCTTCACTTGAATTCACATTTAGTTAGCTATAGAAGTACTGCACTTACACTCATATTCATAGACACACTCACAGTATTGGCAGTGTTTGAGTCAGAGTCCGGTAACGGCAACAAAAACAGTCGCTTCTCAACAGCCTTACCTTCAAGAGTCTCGTATTGCGCATAGTTTGGGGTGTGGTTCATATCATAGCATTGAGTTAAGCCTAAACTCACTTTTCATTCACTCACTCTATGTCTATCTCATCCTTTTTCTATCTTTTTTAAGCTAAACATATAAACTATAACTTATAAAAATACTATTAGTATTCAGACTAATACTATTCAGAAACTGATAATGTGTTTCAAGTAAACCATTTCTGTTTTTTCGCATAATCTTCTCAAATATCGAACTCTTAACATGTTCAAAAACTTTTAATTTAACTCAACAAAAATATGACACCTTTCGGATACACCATTATTTGAGAATCCAATTAAGTGTGTCATTATTTGTCATTATTTGTTGAGTTAATTATAATTTTAGAAATAGAAAAGAAGATAAACACTATTATCTTATGTTCAGACAAATTATTTATTATGAATACAAGTTTACAATAAGTTTATATTTAGTATTTATAATGTATTTGAAGCCACAAAAACACGAAAAAATCGTGCTTTCGTTGACATATAGAGTATATCATTGTTTATCTGTAATTTAGATTGAGTCTGATTTTCAATTATTAACAGTCGAGTGAATGCATGACAAAACTTGGAGAGAAGTTCTAATCATTAAAGTTTTAATCTATTAATGCATGATTTTTTTGATTTTTCATTTTTTATTCGATGACAATATTCTAAGTGTTTGAGACTGTCTTTGGTCAGGATATGTAATCATTTGTTTAACAAACTTTATATAATATTTAGGCGACATTTAGACCGAGACTTTTTTAAACATAGAGTGAAGGGTTCCATAACCTTAATATATAGTTTGCATTACATAACAGGTAATATTTGTCTATTTCGCAACCCTTACTATTTGAGACTTAAATGTATTCTCATATTAAGGTGAAATTTTATAACAATAATAAATGTCTTCAATTTAGATGTGAGCCACCGTTTAATGTTATGTTTGATAAAAAATACTCCTTAAATAATTTCAACTCAAATATAACTTTCTCATTAGTAGTTTAGAGATTTACGGAAAAAATTAATTAACCATCAGTTAAATTTTTTTTTAAATCATTCCTCTTGTGTGAAAACATATATTTAAATTTGAAATTATTTGATGAGATAATCGTTACTCAAAGTTTTTCAAGTATCTCAATATTTATTAACAGAAATTACTCATTATTTATTTATCATGATTAATATTTCAAACTATTTTTATTGAATATTTTCTGAAGGATAAAGTTGATAATTTTGATTCAAGTTTTAGTGAAAAAACAAATTTGAATGAATTTTCCCCAAACAAACTTAATGCTGATTTTTGTGATCAGTTTATGAATAATAAATAGTTGCAGCAAAATATTCAATATTTAAAGAAAATAGATTCAAAGTTAACCTCTTTAACACTGGAATTTTTCTCACTTTGACCGTAAATTATTAGATTATTAGTAATGCACAGTAGGATTGATCTGAAATAAATCAGTGGATAATTTTTACAAAATAAATATTAAAAGGCTTTGTATTGGAATAAAATGAGTCTTTCCTTAACATCAGTACTAATAGGCGAATGAAGTTTCAAAAAATTATGATTATATATTTCACATTGCTTTTAATTTTTACACATTTGTAAAGATTTAGCACAATCAACAAAAATTGAAAAATTATACAATTGTTATTCTCCAGCAAAATCATGATGATATTTAATTATTTTTCAAATATTTGTAGCTCTACAATAAATAAGTGATACTTTTTCTAACAATTGAGAATTTATTGTATAATCTTTAGTTTTATGAGATCTTAAATGTTTGTTAAAGTATTCATATCCGCAAACAATATCTCACGTATACCTTAACAACATTAAGCAATAGAAATATTTCATGCAAATTAAGTTGTTTTAAGTGATTTGTGAGTTGTTTTAATAAAATAATAAATGAAAGAATTGCTTCAAAATATTTCTTTAAATCTATCGAAGATTTCAAATAGAGATTTTGAGATCACTTCTGTTTTTAAGCAAAATCTGATATTTCATTCTAATTTTGATATGAAAACCACAAATAAAACAGTTTGATAGCTTCATTCAAAATTGTATGTCAAAACAACTTTGAGTATTTGGTCAAAATTTATTCGGACAATTGGCAGACACACACATATTATCAATTAAATACTCTATTTAATACTCTAATCATTTAATACTCTAATAGATTTATTAAAAATATTGCTCAAAGTTAATAATAAAATAAAGATTATTGCAAAATATATAATTAAATTATAAGATCGAATTATATAAATCTTTATGAGCATTCATCATGCATAGCATTCTTTGAAATGAATAATTTGAAAATTATAATGAAATATTCATTTGAGACTTTCTCATCCAACACATTATATCAA
>JAQFXV010000726.1:0-18493 GCA_034694065.1 Camisia spinifer
TTCTGTCTCACATTAATTTAATTATCGATCTATTTGTCATTCAAGTCATACACTTAAGCTATAGATACAAATCAAATACATGTGAGAGCTGTTGTATTGACAATTGAGTGCTATATTGAAGATAGCATTTGAGTTGTATTGCAGTCAAAACATTTCTCATCACTTTATTTAATGATCTCTTAGAGCGCATTAATCTAAATCTCTTAAGTATGAAAATGGCAACTAATAAGTCATTTAGAACTTGCCATAACTGTTATTTATATACTACTGTGATGTCGTTTTTTCAGCAAAATCCGAGCTCACTCTCACCTAAAGTGCCTCTCATTGTAAGTTTTTTCACCTTTTTTCAGTCCTGCACTCTCTCCCTCTTTCCTTACTTACAGTCTTACGCTTTAACCGTCAAAACAAATACTTTGCTTTTCCTATGAAAAAAGGACATTTACACCATTGATATGAGCTTTTGACTGCACAATATTTTTATTTTTTCGGCCTTGAATAACATCAACAAAAAAGATCATTAAAGTTATTTAAGTATTATGTCGCGCGACGAATCACCCTTTTTTAGGCTCTAAACAATCCATTATGAAATTTCTTCTTTTTTCTCTTATTCGCTTTTTTGATTTGTGGAAAAGAAAATATAAATTTCTAAAAGCGAACCGAATCTTACCTCTTATTCGCTTATTTGAATATAATCTGCTTCTCATCATAGCGTAGATTCATTTGCGGTTAAATAATTGTTTTGATGACGAACTGTCACCAAATTATAATAATGATTATTAGTATTGTATATGTAATGCAGTAAACTTTCTCTGCATATAATTTGAGTCCACATTATTATGATAAGAGTTAATGATATGGATTATTTGATTATACTATAGGTAGACGAAGAGCCAAGTGGTGACTGCACTCTAATAGAAGACGATTACATTAAAGGTATTAACTGACTGTTGAATTGCTAATTTTCGGCAAGCTTTCTAACTTCATAACTTATTAATCATTACTTAATTCAAAATACATCAGAATATAAAATAAAAGTATCCCTTAAGGCTTTTTGCATAAAAACACTGTCATCTTTCATATATTGATTCAAACATTAGTTGACTTCTGTTTTACATTTACCGAGTTTTTGCTCAACAAACAAATGGTATTTGAAATTTATGTAACACTGTATAAGATCGGCAAACAGTGAGTCCTAAAGCTATATAATAATAGCTGTCATATTATAAAAATGTCTATTGTATATGAGTAATGAGGCTTTATTATCGCATATCCGGTCACTTTGCATGACTTATATTGATATTACTACACATGCCTACCAATGCTTACTCTAATTTTTTTATTCCTTTTCTTTTGATTTTTTTACTTACAGGTTCTGCTCCTGAGATAGGATTCAAGGGTAAGCAAAAAATGTTACTCAAATTTTTTTCTAATTGATACGAGTATGCAATACGAGGTGTGTAGAAAACTCATATGAATAGAGTTTAACTGTTTGATGTGCAGAAGGCATAGAGCATACCCTTCTATCACTTAAAAAACGGATGCAATACTCTATACTCTTCTAAACCTTTTTTAAACTTTTTTATTTAGAACAAAAAATAGCTTTGCTTTTTGAGTTAGTGAGAGTTTGCAACTGCTTTTTATTGATAATCCTTTGAGGTTTTTGGGGATGATTTTTTGCTAGTATTAAAAAAAGTCATTATATATTCGAAAAAGTAACCGAAAACATATGGCATCTCAAAAAAAGACATACAGTGATGAAAAATAGTATTAATGTAAGTTATAGTTGCTTTACCAGTGAGTATCTCATACTCTTAGTTCTCTAACTTGTTCTATACCTGCAAATGTCTGCACCCTTTTTCACATTATTGAGAGAATGCCTGAATGTACTGATAAGGAGACGATGATCGTTGCCATCTGAAGAAGTGAGAACTGCTTCTCTAGTTCTTGATCATCAATCGAGTTTCATGTGTGCTTTTTGATGGAACATCAATTGAGCGCATTTCTAATCGATTTTTTAAATGATCGTTTCGTTCAAAGCCAAGCTTTGGCGCCTCTTCACGACTCATTACCGTTGAATTTTTTTCTATCTATACCGAAAACTATGTAATATTGACTTAAATATTGTATTTATAAGATATATTGATTGCTTTCAAAAATAACATTTACTTTTATTCATAGTAAATGAAATTTCTTTTCTCACTAACGCGATAATTAAGAGTAAATCACGTTCTATATCGTCATATTCTATTACACTATTTTTGTTTTTTCGGTTCAACCTGTTAGTGATCAACAAAAACTAACCGTTTATTGAGTCAGTTTAACTTCTAGTTATTCTTCACTTTGGAAGCATTCTAGCCCTGCATTCGTTTTGTACATGTTTTAGTTATTGCTATTGCTTTAACATTGAACAAAACCTGTGACTTTATATTAAGTATAACTTTTTTTCACGATACTATTGATGGCTTATGTACTGTACTGTATATCAAACTATGAGTTACTTATTCGCCAACATTTTTCAGATTTTCAGACTAAAAAATAATTTCTGTTTGACATTAGTTTGTGAAATAAGTGCCAAAATTAAATATAACTATTTATTTATAGACTTTGACCATATATTGTATAAAACTTTGATTTGCAGGAACACAACTACAGAACCACTAAATTTTGGAATTTAAATAACTTTGTTTAAAATCATGTAAATGTGAGTGTTTTCTATAATTGATAACAAATTATGTAAAAATAATATTTAAATGTATTGTAATTAATAGTATAAATATATGGTAATAAATGCTTTAAAGTTTTTTAAAAAAATTAAATTCACTTTTGTTTCTCATTAACCAAACGAGAACTGAAACAATTATTTTAAATGAGAAATTGAAAGTTTTGCTTATTTTAAAATTTATTTTTTTAATCAATACTATGTTTATTAAATTAAATTTTATCAAACATTCCATACAATAACTTTACTGAGAATAAAATATATAGTATTCTAATTTCTAATATCAATTTCTTTAAAAAAAATTCATTGACATTACGATCGAATAAACATTAAATTCATTGAAATTGAAGAGTTTTATTTGAAACCTAAACATTCACAGACAGATTGCAGTTAAAATCAATTTAACCTCTTCTACAGAATCAAATAATTAATAGCAGGTTAAGGAAGAAATATTTACATTTAAAGGACTTGAGCTAAAACTATTAAACAGAAGTTTAAGCTTGAGATGAACTTAAGATATTTTTCGTGTCGTTTAAATCTGATTTTCCCAAATAGAGGTTCGCGGCCCTCAAGTCTGTTTCAGTCAAAATTTTAATGGCTTCGATTAAATACCTTTGAATGATATGAAGACAGGTTCACGTGTCTAAAAACTTGAAGTTTTCATGTGATATATGTTTTGTCTAATTTTTAATACTTAATGATTCAAATCATTTTTGTGAATGAGTTCGAACAAGTTATCAAATATTTGTCAGATTTTGCATTCATTCAAAATCTATCTATAATTCCATTGAAGATATTTTCACATTTTTGATTAAAGATTTAATTATAGATTTGAGAATAGCTGTCATTTTGAGCCCTAAGTGGACCCCAATTAAAAAAATGATAACCACTGGTTTAAATCAATATTTTTTCCTGAAGAAAAAATGAATTTAAATAATGGTGTGGACGCATTCATACCTCTTTATCGTCCATCAGAAGCGTAAGATTTACTTATGAGTGGAGTTACTTGTTTACTATTGCTCGTTATCGTTCACTTTGATTTTCAGACGATTATAACCCCGAAAAACTTGTTATTTTTCAGACTTTATGTATTATTTTTAGAGAACTATAAATTAACCGAAATCTCTCTTAATTGCTCAAAAAATTTTAATGAGACAAAATCACCGGTAGATCTAATTTAGTTGACATTGAATTATGAAATTCATTCTTTCATATAATTTGATAAAATTAATTACATTACAGTATAAGCTAATTGTGTGATAATAAAGAAAACTAACTACAAGTTATAATGATTTTTCCATAGAATATGATTAATCTCTCAATACTTAATAATTTTTAATTTGTTGAAACTTGAAATTAAAGTATAAATAAACTTCAAATTTTATGTTATACCTCAGCTTAAAAGCTGTTTTATTCAGTTGATAAGCATTATAGCCAAATGATAATATATTTCTAAATCAATTCAACAATTTATGTGAATATGTAAAGGATTTTAAGATTTCGAATAAATGAGTTCTTTTCGAAGAATAATTTGATACAAATCACTGATTAAATTAAATAAAATAGTAAAAGATTACTTGAAATATTCTGTGACTTGCATTAAAGTAATTAAACTAAGCTATTAATTAATGAAAAAAATGAATACTTTTATTTAATTAGTATTTAAAGCTGATTGAGTTTAAAGATTGAATGAAAATGAGTATAAGTTAAGGTTCAATTAGAGGTAAAGGGTTGCCAAAGACACCATCCCAATGGTGGGCCTTAAGACGAGTCATAGGAGGAGTTTATTATTGCACAAGAGTTAAGTTAATGCATTCCGTCACTCAATGGATTGTAAAAGATTTAGTTCTCTCACATTCACTCACTTGAGCCAACTGTTGATTTTTTTACATGATTTAAACAAACCATAAGATTCAAACTGAAGAGAAATTGGCAAAACGCTCAACATTTCAGCCAAACTGGAATCAATGCAATGCTGGACAACTGCGGCTTTCAAGTAAGTCATTCAACATCATACAAATCAATTTCCGATTGTTCTTTATGTTTAACTTTTCGTCACCGCTGATAACAATCATATTCACTGAACTTTTTCCTGTTTAAAAAAGTAAACCGTTTTTTTAATTATAAAAAACTGAATAAATTAGTTTTTCTTAATTTTTTCCGTAACTATAGTAGAAATCGAATACGCTATTCAACGTGTTTAGTTATTTAAGTTGTTTAAGTTATTCTCTTTTTCATATCAAAACTTGAGTTAAACCATATCGTTTTCAATCCAATTCAATCAGATTTATTATGATTTTATAGCATTTCAATATTCAATTATTAGGTTTTATTCAAATTTATTTAATGAAACCCTTTTTAATGAATAATTCATTATCTTTATATTCATTTTTAAAAATTGAGTTATTTTTAAAGTTTAACTCATCATTAGTTCTGCTCAAAAGCATAGTCACTAATTATAAAACTTTTAGTTTGATTTATTTGAGAGAAGAAAAAAATACTTGTATTTCAAAAATAATTGCGGTTTTGAACAAATGTTTGAGTAACAAAAAGAATTATTTGTAAATAATAATAATAATAATAATTCATTAAAATTAATGCATTTTATTTGAGGCATAACTTATTGTAATGAAGAAGAGAGGGGAAAAAATCAAAATATAAGTCATCTGTTATGCAGTGAATGTAATTGTAGTGTTTGTGCAGAGCATTGATCGGTGGTCTGCGGCCCACATTCAGCTCATCGAATAATTTTTCTGGTCTTTAAAAAATTGAAACTCAAATGTTTTTAGCTTTTCTTCGAAAATTCTATTTGAATATGTGTTTATTTATAATAAAAAGAAATTTTGTTAATAAAACTTTTGATGTGACCACCGGTTGTATTAATGAGTTTTTTGCAGCCCTTTTGTCAAAATGAGTTACCGATCAGTGAAGTATAGAGTAGTCTAAAGGTCTTATTAGTGTTGGCAACAGATCAGAGCTTAACAGAAGTGAACATAACATAAGAGTCTGCATAAGAGAAAACGTATTTAGTGTAAGGATTAGTTTAGCAAAGAGTCAGAGATAGAGAGACTTGTTTTGATTTTGTAAAGACAAGTGGCGTTGTATTGTTGTGTAAGTTGTGTTTGATCTTAAATTCATGCGCATATATGACTGGATGCGCCGTTATTCGAATCTTCAGACGAAAAAATGAAGTAATGGCTGAAATGCAGTTCATTTGATTAGTTTTCGTTCCTTTCGCACAATTAAAGCTTTACGAGAAAACTATAAGAGAGAGAATTCCAATTGCTTTCAAAAGGTAGGTATTCGTAGACCAAAGCATTACTCACTTTTACTTGTATTATGACTTTTTAGCATTACTTTATCAACATTTTATTTAACAATATATTCATTGCTTTACTAAACGCTCGCTTTTTATATACTAATAAAATATAAAAACTATTGATTTGGCTTTTTTTGTCACTCTTTTTCAACATTAAAACACATTTCTTTTATATCTATTCAGTTTTACAATAATTCTGTTTTACAATCATTTTTCTATATTATTAGTATCTAATATCAATAATTTGACTGAATTTTGAATTGAATGAATATCATGTTTGAAAGCTTTTTTTTAAACTATTTATTTTGAGTTGAATTGAAGTTTTTATGCGTTAATATAAATCAATTTTTGAAGGAAGGGTTGAAATATTGAAACATTGATTATGTTTTTAATTGCTTTGCGAATCATTTAAATAATTGAACTTTAAGTTGAGTTAAAATTTTCGGAAATTTGAAAGCTGATAAAAAAATTCAATAGATCTTTAAAAGATTTTGTTAAGCATTTGACTTTTTGGTTTTATTAATTTCGAAATAATTGAGTGTTTATTATCAATAAATTTAATAAAGTTAATTTGAAAATTTTTCGTTTAACTAATAAGTTGATCACATTATCATAATGTAAGTCATATCAGAGCCAGAGAGTTAAGTTTTCTATTTTATTTTCCTTAAAATTTGCATTTAATTATGGGTAAAGTAATTAAGGGATTGTATTTGTACTGAATATTATTTCATTAAAAGTTGATTTTAATCTATTTAATATTTCTTTTGCACATTAAATATTATTTGTTATATAATACGAAATATAATAAATTTTTATTTATCAATTAGTTTGAAGATTAGTTGAGTTATAGAGAGATTCAATTCAATTGTTGTTGAGTTAATGGAAAGTTATTTAAAATGATTAATCAATCTTTCGCTTTCATAGAGATTGAACATAAAAATTAGTCTTACATTAATATATCTAAAGATTGATTATATGAGACTTGTCTAAAAACTGTTACAGTTATTGAATTTTTCTTTTTAATTTTTGTTTTGAAAAAAGCTTTTCTTTAACTTAAAGACTATAACGAAAAATAAAATGAGAGGTGCTTTACAACTATACCAAAAAAGAAGAAAAAATATTTAGATAGAATGGCGAGTGAGTTAAACGTGTTAAAGTAGTTTAGTTGCATGTTTTTGAGTCAGTCAAGGTTGTCCACATGCATGTTGCAGACCCTTTCAAGTTTAGAAATGCTCTTTAAAGCTACACAAACTTGCATTGAGTTGTTTTTATAAACCTTGACTACACCTTTTTGATAAGAGAGCTTTCTTTAGTAGATGTAATTACTATAAAGTGCGAGTACTGTATATTAACAGATGAGTTACTCAATAATAACTATAGTGTAGTAAAAAATAAGTTTTATTTTTTAAAAAAGAACAATAGGGAAAAGTTTTCCGAATTCGATACTTTTGCTACTCTGAGAGATGATATAAATTAGTGTTATTTAGAAGAAAAGGTGCTGTCTATGCAATGGCAAGGCTGGCAACTCTGGCAATGTCGTGATCTAATGCATAATTTGCTGATTGTAAACCATGTATAAAGCTATGCCTAAACCTCTGCTGGTGTATAAGTTGTAAGATAAGTTTCCCTTTGGAATTTGTGAGTTAGCGCAAAGGGAGCACTTAAACTCAAGGACGTCTGACGAAAAATAACCCTTTAATTCCTTAGGACCTAAGGGTACGTCTCAGAGAAATTATAAGATGTAAGTTAACTAACATTTCCTCCCTATCATCATTTCTTTCCTTAATAGTTAGAGTTACTGAAGTCAGAAACTTATACTTGAAACCGGAAAATTAATTTGAAATATTGAGTTTGCCCCCAAACACGTGTATAACTAACCATTTTTGCCTTCCAGTTAAGAAATGAGAACAAAAATCAGTTAAATCTGATAAAAAGCTTTGCGAATGAAAATTCATAACTATTCAAAAAGTTCTAAATCTTTTTTCCTGATGTGATGCATATCCCATAAATTTACAAATTTTGAATGTGCAGTATTATTACGCTATTTAGTTTAGTTGCTTCGGATCTGTTCTCTTCTACATTACAATGTGCAAAGTCTGACTCAAGACTTTGAGTATCAGTTTTGTAAGAGAAGGGCAACTCCTTTCCATGTTTCCGTTCTGCCTCATGACACTTTGATTGATGAGTACGAGGTTCACCATTGCTCAGGTCATCGAGACTGAGCTGATCATAATCCATCAAAACCATCTCATAAGCCTTGATCAAAGTAGCTTTTCGTCTTATTCTCTCTATAATACTCGTCTCTCCCTCTCTCTCTCGCTCGCGCTCTCTCTCCCTCTCTCTCTCTCTCTCGCTCGCGCTCTCTCTCACTCACTCACTCTGTGTCTGTCTGTCTATATATTTGTCTCTGTCTTTTACAGATACAGTACAATCATGTATGTATGTGTCTCTGTGTGCGTATTCTATGTTCTACTATTCAATTCTATCAGTCACATATCGAGAGTCATCGCTATACAGCACAAGTATTGCATACATGAATGCACTTAAAAACCTCTATGAATCCCGATTGAGGCACACAATGAGCAGAAAAGTTTTTTAAAAGTATTTTGTTCATAATTGCCAAACAGACCATGATATAAGTTAAACTTGTAATTGTGTTAAAATTACATTTATTCTCTGCTATTCGACTGTTTGTTGCTTTCACTACCGTATAATTTATGGTCGTATTATAGCTATTGTTTATAAATTATGTTCTAAAATATAAGGACATTCATTCCCTTATTATCTATTAATTTTAAAAATCACTCAAATAGTAAACATTAATTGTATTGAGACAAACATTGTATTTGAGAAAGTATGAACCAAAGCGTGCAATTATTTCAAATTGTTTTTTGTTCAAACCTTAATATACAGTATAGTTAAATACTATTATTTCAAAACATAGTTGACTCACATTAAGAGAGAGATAATTTTCTTGCTTTAATCTAATGTTTATCGTTTTTCACTTTCACGCGCGTTTCAAAGTCAGTGATGCTTATAATACGTATATTGAAGAAAAGAGTATATTCTGAAAGACTATTGAGAAAGAGTGCTATTCATTGCTCATGAGTGTAATTGCAATTTAGAACCACAGATATAATACTTTCACTGGGAGTAATTTATCATTAGGTCGACTCGATTTCTCATTTGATTTGATAAAATATAACATAAAAGCGTTTATAGCTATGCGTGTAAGCATTGAGTAAACTGAAAATAGATCTGTGTTAGTTAGTAGGGTATCTTTGAGATGATTGTTTGGTATATGTGAGTATGTATTCTGTATATACATGATAAGCCATGCGTATCCGATACCTGGGTATTTGAGACGGTAGACAACAGTTACTACAATTGGGTTGCAATAATGCAACAATGATCGCAACGCATAGAAAGACGCTCTGAGACGGAGTGTTATCAAAGCATTGCAAGGCTGGTCAAGGTTGAAACAGTTGCTACCAAATTGCAGAGCACAGAGCAGTGACAAAATTACGCTTCACTTATTTTTTAGTTTTCCAATGAATCTTTGGCTTCTCCTCTTCCTCTATACACATCTGCAATTTCACGCTATTTCTCTCTCATGAACACAATCTTATGTAACTTTACTTCTCTTATTCTCTTCTCGAGTTGTGTAGTCTATAACTTATAATATAAGTTACATTGATTTGAGCTCTGCTTCTCTTAAAAATAAAATACCTTAACCTGTGTGACTGTGACTCTGACTCAATCTTTTGTTTCAATCGCATCACTGCTGCAGTCACTCGAACTGTTCGAGCAATACCTCTAATATAAAACAATTGTAGTGATACACAAAATATAGAGCTATCACAAAGTCATGCCATCGATGGTATGGATTTCCGTTTCTCTCTCGACCAGTATTATTACTGACATTACACTCAGTTTTGATCTATTTTTTTCAGCCTCGAAATGATCTAAAATAAACTGAGTATCAGGAGATCTTTGATCCCATCGCCTAATTGTCTGACAATAAAACATAAATATTGTAATAATTATTGCGGTAACTAATTTGCCATCTCATTAGAGAACATAAGACACAATATAAAGCAGAAATAGTTATCCCTCCGGGAAATTGCTGTGCTGTAGTGCCACCTTCTCCTCCTTTTTCTTTTATTATTAGCTCTATAGAGTGAAGTCTGAGCTATACTTGAGTATCGTTGAGCTCAATCTTAACTCTACACTAAGCTTAGCTGAGCATGAATCAAACCTAACGCTTCAATGACTTCATATATAACGTTTGCTACCAGTTCTTCACTTTTTTCTTCACTTTATTTCCACGAAATTAATCAGAGTTCACATCTTAGTTTTTACAAATTGTTCATACGCTCACATGCTTCGAATTGAATATTTTTTCAATTCAGGTAAATCTTGTCCCGGGTTTGACCGCAAAATAGTTTCTTTGTGGTTGTGGCCAATTTCTTCCATTCATTTCAATCGCATTCAATGAACTTCATTTGATGTATCCAATGAACAACTTTTATAATTCATAACAATGCCTCTGTCTAACGACACTCAATTATTTTTTATATTGTTCTTATTTACTGATAACGTTTAAAATTGAAAATTATATGAGTATATTAGTCGAGTTCCTTTTTATTGACCAAAAAAGTAAGTTATTAGCAGTTGGAAGTGAGGCAATACTTTTTTGTGTCGACAATTCAGTGGAGTGATTAAGTGGTTGTAATATTTAGCTATGTTTTCTACTCTACTCTTCGCTATTCTCTCTCTCTCTCTCTCTCTCTCTCTCTCTCTCTCTCTCTCTCTCTCTCTCCCCTTGTTTTGTAGTGAGCGCATCAGCACTAGTTTGTGTCCCTTTTTAGTGAAGAAATGTATGTTCACATGTTCTGAAGCCGTTTACTGTTTATGTCCTCTTCCTTTTGCTGATTACTTAATCGATATCCCTCTCGTTCTTTTCTGTGGTGTTGATGTTTGAGCACAAAAGTTTCGACCCTTATTTGTGCCAAAACTAAAAGTTGGCCAACAGTACATATATAAGAGAGTGTGCATTCTTTTTGTATAGAATTAGAGATTTTTTGGCTGCTCTGGTCTTCCCTACTATTACTACTAGTCTTTTCTAATTTTGGTCTTTTCTTTCATTTTCTCATTTAAGTCGTTTCTTATTCCTCCTCCCCTTCACTCAGAAGTCTTGAGTAGCGTTAGTTGTTGTCAATATGAGGGCATACTTTTCACATTAGAATATGTTTAACGAGTAATTTGCTTTCACTCGACTAATTACAAAAGCAAAACTTGGATAAAGTAATTTTTTACATCTCTATGTTATAAAGGGGAAAACTCATACGATTAAAGGGGATGTGAAGTAACATTTCTTTGCATCATCAATAATTAGTTTGATTACTTGCGACTGTTCACCAACTTATTAAGACTTTAGTTTAGGAAAAGAAAAGCCAACTTAAATGTGACAACTATTCAGTCTTCAATTAATACAGCTTTCCTTCAGTCTTCGTCATCACATCTGCACAATTTTGCATAACTTATTACCTCTTATACTCTTATACCTCATATAAAACTTTTAGCCCTTTTTCAATTAAATCTCCAAAATAGTAAAACGAGCCCTATTTCTAATTGAATTGCGAACGAACCGCACTTTTGACTTATAAGTTTGCGCATGGAATTGATGGTCAAATGTTTTATTGAAGAATGAGTTCCAATGTGTGCTTCATTCTAATTGAAACAGCAAATGTTTGCCCATTCAAATATGTGCTCCATATGTGGCTTGACTTCACTCTAACTTCAATCATACTATTCCAGAGACTACTCTTTTAGTTATGTAAGAGTGTAAGAGTCACTCAACATTCAAAGACATTCAATGTATTTTGTCTACAGAATTGCATTTACCAATTCATTTACCAATTCATTTACCAACACCACAATCTCATCATTCTATTCATTTCAATATAACATACTGTATAAACATATACTGCTGTCATATATTTGAGTTTATGTGAGTTCACTCTCAATACAACCAATACAATAATCTATCGCTAAGAGATTTAAGTGGAGAGAAACACAACACAAGATTTGCATCACAAGAAAACAGTGATATAATCTTGAGATTAAACTTAAATAAAAGTTTAAATCTAATAAGATATTGTTGTTAAACAACTGTTTCTATTCTAACAAATCTTTGTTTCTATTGATTAGATCTGAGTTGTGGTCATTCTATGTATTAATTAGAGTCTAGAATTGAATTAAGGAATATATGATTTGAAGTGAATTATTGTTACTATTGGATTGATATTATGATTTGAAATTGAAGTGAGTGTAGAATCTGATGCATGAGTAATATGTGTGTGTCTGTCAATGACTTTGCGAGGGTGTTTAGAGCAATGATGCTGGTTATGCTCGCTGTGTTGTGTAATTTAAATACAAGGTCATGAGAGAGGTTAGACATATGTGAACAACTTTTATTGAACAAATCTTTTTAATATCAGCAGCAGGTTAGTTGAGACTAATAGATCTTCAACTTCCTCAGCGGGATATTAATGATTTATTGTTAGGTAAAAATACATCGCACAAAACAATAATAAGATGTAAGACAACACATGCAAATAAGAAATAGTAAATGAATTTTAAGTATTTCAAACTTTAACAAACTTCTTCTTACTATAACATACCAACTCCTAAAAGCATATATCAATACTACTCTCCTTGACCTCCATTAATGCTTTCCCGTATATACGGCTCACTCGTGAGGGACTCTACTTTTATATAATCATTTTGAAGACCCTTCTGTGGGAAACACAAATATTTGATTCCTTTCCAATCTCTTAATTGATTGAGAACTTTTTGAATCAAATTACAAACTATTTCTTCATTCGATGTGCGTTTGGATAAGAGTTGAGCAATAAACTAATGCAATTTTTAATTTTCAATTAAAACCTTTTTTTATGCATTTAATTCATTTAATCAGATGATTAAATTTAATTATTATTATTTGTATCCATTAAATCGACTCAAGAGTCTTTTAAGTAGAACTGATATCAAATTTAATTTTTTGCGCAAAACGTGTTCAGTTGAGTTAATCTTATTCCGCAATTAAGTACAACTCACCTGAAAAAAGACAAAAGTATGTATATATGAAATACTGATACTGTATAATATACTTGATTCTGTATATTATGTTAAATGTAGAGATAGTACAAACCATAGTTATGCTTGAGAAGTGCCACAATTGATTTCTCATTTTGACACAACATGACAATTATATCAATTTGTTTCGTTGACTAGTTTTTAGTGGCAGTGATCTGTGCAAACACGCAATGTTAAAAATTTGCATTGAAAAACATATATAAAAAACAATTTTTAGACGCATAAAGTATTTATATAAAACTTTTATTTATTATGGCATAAGTATAACAACTGTAAGGTTTCTTTTATTTCAATACTAAGTTTCGAATTCATATAAAGCCTGAGGCATTTGAAGATTTTTTGTTTGAAATTTGAGAGTATGTGATACCCATCATTGAAGACAGCTTTGCGTCCACTTTTGAATATAAGTTATATTCACTTCGAAGTAATACATCACAGGTTGCTATTATAGTATTTGAATGTATTTGGAAAATAGTACTCTAGATTTTGAGTAACTATATTGTATACCACAGAGTTTTTTCTAGTGGAACTGATAGTTTATGGAGCCATCTAATTAGGCTACTAGACTTTGCCTTCCAGCTCACTTCGAGCACAGTATTTATCAATAATAATGCAGTATAAATTACTTTGAAGTTTCTGATTGATTCCGTCACAATTCGACATTTTTGACGATCAAATCCCCAAATATACTATATATTTCCTATTTTCACCTAATACTATACACAGCTTGCAATTCATCCCACATTGATTTGTCTGTATATTTTTGACGGTTGCGGCCCTTTTCTGTGTGGGGCCATTCTTCTAGAACCCACTGTGTCCCGCAAATTACACTCGTGATGGATCACCTATTACTGTGAGACAAAAATAAGATGTTGCTCACTTGCAACTTAAACAATCATATATTCATTGCATAATTTTTTGTTCTCTTTTTTGCTTTTGTTACACTCTATACTCTCTTCATTTATAAGCTTAAGAAATGTAATACATTTATGTTCTTAAGAACTTACATTACATGCTTTCCTACAATTAAGAACAAACTTGATTTGTTTTCTACTATTTATATCTTGAGCCTAAACTCCATCTCTTTCTCTGCTGTCGCGTTTTGTGACAACAGGTCAGTCAAAATTTATCTATAATTGCAATCAATTTAACTAAAAAAGTGCTATAAATAACACATAACTATATCCATATAAATATTATAAAAATTTTCCTATTTATTAATATTTATAAAAACTTCAAAGTTTCAGAACCAGAATTGCTTCAAAATAGTCACTTGAATCGAAACTTTATTTCATTGAGAAAAAGTTGAGTTAACGTATTATAAAAACATAAGTAAATAGTGGGGTTTATTTATGACATTTTTTGTTGTACATAATATGAATATTTGAAGAAAAAAAATTATTGAAGAACTAGTGAATGAAAGTTTAATATTCGTATGTATGCAATACAACCGTAAATATCATTACAGTTAATATCAGGTTTTCATCAGAAGGAGGGGGAGCTATAGATTGCTTGCATCAGTCTTTGCTTCAGAGGTTCTTTAAGAAGAATGTCAGAATGTGCCGCCTGCGGTGGGAAGCAAAGTGAGCCCAATTGGCGATTGCTCATGTATAACATCAAGCTTTCTTCTTTGCTTTTCTTGAGTCATCCAAATATGCACTGCCACTCACATAGAATGCCGCACAAACACTGGATTATTCAGTAGTGTTATTCATTTTGCTTCATTCCGGTCTTCACATTTTCATGTGCGATGTGCTTAAATACTTACTGTTTAGATCAATTGGTCAGGTCTTCATATAATGTCATAAGAATAACAGTTGTCTTACATAAGATTTAAGGTTTAAAAGTTTAATTTATTGGTGATTGTGTTTGATTGAGTGTGAAACTGGTCAATGCATTGCAATGCTAGTGGGGCCCATTGGACCCATTGGATCCATTCAGATGCATCAACCTATCTTGAATTCGCACTTTATCGATAATAATGTTAACCATGATTATGATAACGTAGCCTTCAGTGTTCCGCATCTTTATTACGCGAGACATATTAAACAAGAGATTGTTAGTGAAAGTGATACACAATCAGCGCAACAGAATTGTTTTCCTTTCTTTAATAAGAATCGAATGTCTTATGACTCTAATAGACTTATTGGTTCGACACAAAACTCTATGTATTCAGTAAAGGTGTGCTTTTGTTTCGCAAAATTCTTGAATAAGTCTTCATATTTTTGAATCCTATTAGAATTTGAAAGTTATTCTAAACGAGTGAAGTTCTAACAAGTGATTAACATTTAATAATATTGCACTTATTTTGCATAGAAAGCAGCTCTGGTCTGGCCGGGAGCGGGAGCTCCAGAGGGTGGAGTTCATGGTAAATCTGGATCCAGTGGTGGTCTTATCGGAATCAGTGGTGGAGGAGTCAACTCATCATTGGTTAATTCCCCACCTGTTTCAGGTGCCACATCCGGACGCCCGGTCTCACCAAACTCTGGTCTTGTGCATTGGGTGTCAGTAATGGCAGATCACGCACACGTCCCGAGTCCAGCACATTCGGTGGGTCAACACGTCGATAGTGCATCTGTTCATTATATGTGGAACGGAGCCATTGAGGTTAGATTTGATCAATTTTCAAATTAGTATAACTTCTGTTATGTCAAATTCTATCAATACATTTATTATAATATAAATATAATATGAGATTCAATCGCAATCCAATGCATACTATGTTGTCGTTAACGCTTGATTTATCCGTAAACTGAACGGAATATTTCCTTCAAAATTTAATTGCGTTTTAATGACATGTGTGCGTGTTGTATGGGAGTCAACCATTTCTTCAGCTATAGTCGCCTAAAAAAGATATTTTCTCCTACAAACCCATTATTTCAAAGTTAAAGATCCGCGATCTTTAACAGCAAAGATCTTATGTATCATAAATCTTGGCATCCTTTACCTTCTTTGTGCTACAATTGTTCGCTACAATTGCAAAATTCGCATTTAACTGACGTTTGCTGTTTCAACTCTGCTCTTACAATGACCTCATCCTTATCTCCTTTTATACTTTTAGAGCTCAATCTTTAGACCCTCTACTTTTCAACTTCTATTGAGAGTTACATTTTCACACGAGGAGATGCGCTCACAGAAGGTCTTTCTTTATATCTTAAATTTCTTTTCAAACATCAATGCAATGTGCAATTGATCCACATTTGTCAATACCTCAACTTATCTCTTATAGTATTAAATCATATAACTTTCAAAAGCACTTTCAAATTGTATAACAATTCTAAGCAATTGAAAATCTTAAATATATCGAATATTTGTATTGAATCCATATTAAACCTCAAAAATATTATCTCAAATCTGAATAATTTGAAATAACTTAGATTTTACTTTTTATGATAAGATGAGATCTATTGATTGCAATATCGTTTTGACTCATTTATATTTAGCTTATATTTAAAAACTATTCATTATAAAACAGATCTTTTAAATTGAGAACTTTCTATGCTTTGAAAATTTTGATCATAATTTTGCCGTTTCTGCCAAACAAATGCTTAATTTAAGTTCAATTAAATATAATATTAAGTTTGATTTAGTTTCTGTAAACATTCAAATTTAAACTCTTCAACTGCACAAAGAAACAAAACAAAGAATGACAGTTAACTAATTCTTCATCTTTATGATAAATTTGTTTTCAATATCAAATATTTCAAACTTTTGAAAATAAGTCATTTTAACGCGCTATCAATGTCTCATTCAATTTGCTCAAACTTCAAATATATCAATAGGCGTGTAATCAAAATCTGCTGTCTATCACATCAAATATATTATCAATCATTTTTATAGGGTTTTTAAAATCATTCAAATTAATAGAAATTAATTTGAAAATTAGAAAAACCTTCCTTTTAAATGTTATGTAATTTGAAGATCGATTCTGAATGATTAAATCATATGAGTTTAGAATTTCAGGCATTTTCAAATTGTAAACATTTCGTAATTTTACACTAAAAAAAGAATCAAATTCGATATTAATTAATTGCAATAGAATTGCAATTAATTTTCATTGTTTAAAAATATTTTCAAAGTTGAAAATTCTTAAGTATGAACTAATTCATGGTCGATAAACTTTCAAATAATAGCAAACTCTTAGCAGTGAATTAAGCTTAGATTTAATTTTATATTAAATGATTTTCAGTCAATGAACTTTTTTTATTCTCTTAACTTCAAAAGAATAGAAATATGCGATCGGTCTCAGTATTAATTGCATTATACATAAAGCAAAGCCAATGTCAAAACTATCATTCAGTTAAATCGATAATGTTTTGATTTTTTTCAAATGTTTCTTCAATTAGACCGAGAACTTAAAAAACCATTAGAAAAACACTCTATAATTTCATGTGTTGATCAATAATTTGTCTCTATTATAATTTTAGCCTTAAATTATAGTAATTCTATTTTTGTAGTTGCAATCATTTTGAGGATTTTGTGAAAATGATTGGGGAAAATGTTGTTTAAGATAATGAGTTTGCTTTAATAATATTTTTTATTTTAAATTTCAGCCAAAACTATCTTCCGATAATCAGCACAATTCTATCAATAAAGGTGAGTTTGATATTATATTTTTCAGTTTTAAACACAATTGACTTTAAATGCACTTTAAAATTGCTTTCTAAATGGTTTTTATGATTAAATAGAAAAAATAAAATGAAAAATATTTGCGAAAATTTTCACATAATTTAGTCAAAAGATAATCTCTTCTGATAGGAAGAAATTAGATTTTCACTGCTAGTTATCAAAACATCTTTTCGAACATAACCTCACGTTTCTTATGTTACTTGGATTTGGCATAACGAGCATTTGGCTCAACCGATACTTTGTATTTGTGCTTTATGTATATCAGTAGCACTTTAGCGACATGTCATCTCCTATCAGCTCATTTGGCGGCATTTGTTTTCATATATTGAAGACATTGATTTATGATACATGACAATAAACTCGTGTGCTGTAAATTAAAGATTAAGGCACTTCTCTGTTCAATCAAAAGCACGACTAAACTTTCTGAACCAAAGTATTGGTACTAATGATTAGAGCCCGCTTCAAATTAAGGACAGGCCGGCCACCCGTTTTGCGGATTACCCGCGAGTAAATTGCAATGCGATTCTGAAATATGAAACTGCGGTTTGAACTAATGCTGCTAAAAGTCTAGACTTGAGGTCTAATTCATTAGACTTTAGACCTCATGTCCAATAAAGTCTTTAGACTTTAGACCTCATGTCCAAAAAACCCTTTAGACTTTAGAC